>BROG01000878.1:155000-192500 GCA_030159075.1 Atrina japonica
GTCTGGTACTTCACATACCCACGCAGATTTGAAGAATACTTACAATGTAAAAACGGTAATCTGGAAAATTAACTAATTCACTAACTATAGCTAATCCCATACTATCAGAAATCAGACAGATTGTTTCATTTTTAGTCCCGAAAAGTCAATAACTTTCAATACTTTCCATTGCCGAATTTCATTATGGTGAGATTGTCAACTCGTTCTCCATGTAATCGAATTACAAGAACAGTAAATTTGATAAAAGAAAATTTGCTCGCAACGTGCCCAAACGGACGATCCTATAATGAGTGTCAGTGTTATGAGAGCGCACAAAATAAGATATAGGTTTTTTTGTTATCGGTCTTTATTGAATATCGTGAAATACAGAATTTATAGCTACCAAAGTACGGAGTTGTTTATTTGTTTGAGTGTTTCTTATGCCATACTCATTAAGTTTTCACGACATATGGTGGCGGCTATTTTGTATTGGTGGGAAGGGGAGAGAACCCGGTTACAACGTACCAACAACATTGGACTAACATCGATGTCTTGAAGACCCAGAACCTATTTCTTGGCTAACACAATTTTTTTGTCATGGAATTATAATTAACATTTCGTGTTGGAATATTCTGTCAATTTTTGCGCTTGCTGCAATAATACAATGGTAATCGTTGGGTGTATAGATGACCTACATAGAGTATAAGAAAGGTGCCACATTGTTCTGAAAGTTAAATGTCAACAATTCCCTTCCCTTCCCAACAAGATCTTGGATGCGTCTTTTGACGCTTAATTCAGACTCCAAGTGTGACTTCGCTCAATATTTATACTCGTCACGTAATTAGCTTTATACACCGTGGATGAGGGCATTTGGAGGTCATTAATATATACATACACAATGTGTCGTGATTACTGACATATACAGTGCAATTCTACAGTCTTTTATATACTTTCTCAGTTGTAAGCCTGTTTGATTATTCTTTTTCACAACACAAATCACATCAGAATTGGATATTTGTTTTACATTTCATCAGATAAATATCTTTAATTTGACAAAAATAATTACGGAATCAATAACTCCACACATGCCAATAACTTTCTGCAATGAATAGGATATTACATCTGCGCAGAGACATAAAATATATACCTACAAAAGCCTTGATCAGGTACAGAATAAAAACAACATGATTTATACCTTGTTTTACTTCACCTAGTACATGTATCAACACGGGGTATGCTTTTAGGTCCATTCACATACTTAGCTCTGTTATAGGTCTTTGTGATGTCGAGTCAATTCTGTGAATTTGCATCGATTATATCTATCTATCTATCTATCTATCTATCTATCTATCTATCTATCTATCTATCTATCTGTCTATCTATTTATCTATCTGTCTGTCTGCCTATCTATCTACCCATACATCCATCCATCCACCTATCTATCTATCTATCTATCTATCTATCTATCTATCTATCTATCTATCTATCTATCTATCTATCTATCTATCTATCCGTTATAATCAATGACTCAGATTACATACATTCGCTCAGGTGAGAGCAGAATAATCAGAATTTGTTCAAAACACAAATAGATTATAAATCATTCAAGTTATATTTGAAATGTGTTTAATATTCATTACCTCTTTACCTTTAGGGAACGCAAATATAGATAGGATATCTTTGTAAAGATTTTCCGTTGCGTGCTAAAAATATTGTTTACAGATGTATTCCGTATGACAAATCCTTCTGGATCCATGTAGTACCAATAAAATCGGAAATGTATTCATATTTATTAGTTAATTGCATATTAAGTTGCCAAAGAATAAATTAATAGCAAGACAGCGATACAGACATGTAAATATCATTTAAAATTCGTTTAATGAACATGAGGCTATCATAGATGTTGAAAAGTTTGCACCAAAAGAAATCCATAACACGTAGTGTTGATGACAGTATGAGTATTGATTCAACTGAAATATATTGAAACTTTTTATCGAACATATCAAAATTAATTGAAATTTGTAAAATAGATATGGAGTTTAATTCCACGATGTTTACAGATGGCTTCCAAATATTATAAACACAATACCAAAGTTATGGTTTTGAAAACAAATATTCAAGACTATCGTTATTGTCGAATTCACAATAGTTGTAGATTTACGAAACAGAAAGATCTAAATGTATTCCGAAATTCGTCTAAGAGTTACCACTGTAAAAAGAAATGACTGTGTTAATTATTGAGGAGTTTAGGATGTAATCAGTGCGGTCCATTCGAAATGTTAGAATATTACAAACATAATACCAAAGTTATAATGCTCAAGACGATCGTTTCTGTTAGTGAGACTTCATCAGTTATCATACAAGGCTAAATAATAAATCTAAAAGTATAGCCGAAATCCGTCTAAGAGTAACCACTGTAAAAAGTTGGCTATCTTAACTTTAGAAACCTTTGGAATTTAACTGGAGTTATCAGTGCCAAATAATTCTTTAGTATAAGATTATCAGCTGGAACCGAAATACCAGATACAAGGTTTATGTATACCCTCCGGGACTCAAACGGTCCACCAGCAGTGGCAACGACCTAGTGGTTACAGGTATTATAAACATAATACCAAAGTTATAATGCTCAAAACGATCGTTTCTGTCAATTAGACTTCATCAGTTGATCTCCAATTTAAAATATGTATGTATTTTCTAAAGAGAAAGTGGTATCATACAAGGCCAAATAATAAATCTAAAAGTATAGCCGAAATTCGTCTAAGAGTAACCACTGTAAAAAGTTGAACATCTTAGCTTTAGAAAACTTTGGAGTTAACAGTGCCAAATATTACTTTAGAAATGTTACTAGTATACACTAGGGACCCACTTATGTCTCATTGATGCCCCCTTTTCGTACAAATGGTGCTTAAGAAGGGACCTAGTGATTAATCTAGCATACAGGAACCATTCAAAATTGAATCAAATATCTCTGTGTGGGTTGAGCTTTTTCTTTGGGTAAAATATAAATTACACAACGATAAAGAAAATAAAACGACGCACAATATAATCTAATCTCTGTACTAAAGAACTATAAAATTTAAGCATTATTGAATTACAAAAAGACTATATCCAGTGAATACTAAAATATTGGTTATTACAGCAATTATTTCCTTAAGTGTAAGAAGTTGAAAAAACATGCGCGTTACATATTACATATTCAAGTGAAATAGGTTTAGTTTAATCGGACACAAAATTGTGGCTTTGATAACTTCAATTGTAACTCAATTTTCAACGGTGTGTTAAGCCATAAATCAGCAAATTTTCTCACAAAATAAGCATAGGCTGCAGCGACGATTGTTACTCAAATAACTCTCTCTCCCTCTCTCTGTCTCTCTCTCTCTGTCTCTCTCGTTTGATTACAGTGTGTGAACATTAGATCCAATCTAAAGTATCATTCGGTATCAAAGGTGATTGAGATATTGTTTGAATAATTCCAAAAGAAAAGAATAACGATTTACATAGTCAGAGTGCTATGTCTGCTACAGACGACATTGCATTCCCGACGATGTATGCAAATGACATTTACTACTCGATATCAATCAAATTAACGTATCAAAGCAGGTACTTTCTGTAGTGCAATAGGCGAGATAGATCCCAGATCGTTTTTGTGATGCCCGGTGGAGTTTCTGTCCGCTGATAATCCAGAAAACTGCATTATTATGGAGATGAGTACCAATATGAAAATAATGTGAAAAGGAAAAGACTTCCCTACAGTATAAAACTGATTACGGAAATGAGAAGTTATACACAGCATTACGGTTGAGACAACACCAGTGTGACATTCATTTTAAGCCTTTGATGTTCCATTTAATGCGTGCTGATCCAAGTAATATTTCGTCCAGTGACATGTAAGCCGCGTTAAAAGCATAAAAAGCTCAAGAAGCATGCTATTTCCAATTACTGGAACATCCGATAGATCCAGAATCGCATCCCTTTGATAAGAATAGACGTATATGTAATAACATTTTACATAATATCCATATAAGATAGAGATACACAGTGCATTTAATTAATATAAATATGATAAAGAAAGAGATGAATATAAACAAAATATCGAAATACGGATGTTAATCTACAAAATTTATAACTATGGGTGAGAAAAAATATGGATCGTCGAGCACAGTTGATAAAGTCTTCTGTAATAGAAAATATCGTCTTAGCATTTGCTTCTGCCTTTTTTTAGCAAAGTTGTAACTTTGATATTATGTTTATAATAAATCTGAGCATATCAAAGATGAGTTCATTTATCATAGTCAAACTTAGTTATTTTATAATATTCTATAGACTATTTTTTATCAAATTCCATACATTCTTTATCTAAAACTTGATATGGATGAAAATTAAAAATTTTAAATCATACATATGTCAAAGTTGTTCTGAAATAAGACATGTGTTTTTTAAGTCGGCCGACGGACTCTTGAAAACAATAAAATACTTGGTATTACAGGAACGCGTTGATGACTATAACACCATAGCAACGAAAAGTGTGTAGTGACACAGTTGTCCAAAGTTATTTTTCCACATGTAACTTACTATTATTTATAAGTTTTACGGTAGATTTAAGGACTAACTAAGCTATTTTTCTTTACAAATAACTACGTCCTATTAATGTGCCACAACAATGGCTTTCACGAACTGAATTCTCTCATGTTATTTTCCACAAGCTAACTCCTCATATTCATACGCCTTATCTTAGCTTTTTAGGACAACGCTATTTTAAAGACTTTTGTTTCACAAGTATCTCCCACCTTACTCATATATATGTTATATTAATTTTAAGGCTAGTTATTGTAACGATTGCAAGTGTTTTAACTCATCTTGTCAATTTTGCAAAACTAGCAAAACTATAAATGTCTTGATTCATCACATTATTGCGGATACATTAATGACTTAACTTTGGTAGTATGTTTATAATATTTATTAAGTATACCAGTATTTTGTATTCAAAATCATGAACAACAATCCCTGTAAAGTACCAAGTAAAGCTGTTACATATCTATAAATTCATTTGTTATTTAGATGAAACAACTTCGAATAAAGGCCAATACCACGCACACATTTATGCCAGTATTATGTCATAAAAATATAACTTGAAATTGATATTGATAAATTTATATAGGACAGATTAAATTAAAAAAAAATCTATAGAAATTTGACTATTCAGCCTACTATAGTCGAGATTAAAATCGAAATACTGTAATTTTGTGTTAAAATCCTAATATTTGCAGATTCTAAACGTACACTTTATAACTAAAAGTATATGTAATACTATATCCACCTTGGGTGCAATTCTTATAGAATCAATCAAAGTTAATCATTCTGATGTATAATGAAAAGATATCGACATCTGAATTTAAAAATTTAATAATTCTGACTTCTCTTTCTGTTTTAAACAATACCTGTTCTTATTGACATTTTTTGCACTAGATACTAATACATATCATTAGTTGTTAAAATATCAGATTGCCTGTAAAGTACCCGCAAATAAATAAATTCGATATTCATAATTTCATTTCGTGTACAAACATTTTAATCATTTTATTGAGATCAGTGAAGAAATGAGTGTTTAAACATAAATAAATAGTGATTCTGTTTCATGTTACATGCGTAAGTTGTCATATTTGTAAAACACTTATCAATGATACTACAACATTTACATAAAAACAAACTTAGATGAAAATGATATGTCACCCACGCGCGAAATACATACAGACAAATGTTTACCACTGACTTCAATTTCAAAATATTAGCATATGCGGGCAAAAACCAGCTTCCGGATTCTGCAACAATCTTTCCAGAACTAGCCTGAAAAATTTGTTTTTCTCTCAGTCAATAGTAATCTTTTTGTTGCTAATATTTGCTAACTGATATAAAATTAATATAAAATTCTATACATCCATAGTTCAACTTTGCATGCTTTCTGTTCAAGAATATTAAACTGATCTACTTAGCTTTATAATGTGTAATCTCTGTCTATTGATATTTCAATTCACTTGATTTTTTTGTGTTTATAAACGTAAACATGTATGTATAAACAAGCGCGCGCGCGTCTGTGTGTGTGTACGCACGCAAACTTGATATAATAAAATAGACAGGTACCGTTCGCTCGTCCATTGCTCTGAATTTACAAATGAATATCAGTATTTAGGATTTCGTTTAAACTAACTACTGATTGGTCATCTAAATACCGCATTATAAGTTAGATTAAGTCTTAGAGTTGACACCCAAACGTTGACCGTGACCATTTGCAGATAAGATGTTGGACATTACCAGTAATGTAAGTCTTTAAACTCTCTCACAGAAGAATAATTACCGACGTTTGATGAATTCCTTAGGAAGAGACTGAAATCGTTTGGAATTGTGAAGAAATAAATCGTAGCGATACGAGATCGAAGTGAATAATATTTCGAGAGGTCCTTGACGTTACGGGAGATAAGATACCGGGCATTACCAGTAAATACAACTCTTTAAGTTGTTAAATGCTAGAATAATTTCTGAATGTTCATCAATTGCTTAGGATCAAACTGAAATCGTTTAGAAATTCAAAAGTAAAAATATAGAAGTATCAATTAATAATCGAAGCTCATGTCCAGTAGAACACGACGAATTAGATGTGCAATGGTCTCAACATGAAGAAAAATTACAAATCCCAAACAGGATAGGACCAGGTGTCCGAAAGGAGTCAGCATCCTCTGCTGGCATGCCACACCCATCGCAAATGTCCCATGGAAACTTTTCTAGTACGATGAACGGGTCAATTCGGTGAAAAATCAATCGTAGCGATACAAGATAATGGTCATAGTGATGATTTTTTCAACAGGTGTTTGACGTTACGGGTGATAAGGTGCTGGGCATTACCAGTAAATGTTATTCTTGAAGGTGTTGAAAACAGAATAATTACTGACTGTTCATCGTTTGCTCAGGATGAAAGTAAGTAGTAACAGTGCTATAGTTAAGCTAAGTGACTGCTTATTAAGCCCTAATTTTATAAAGAAAACGTTTGGGGTCAGAAGTCAAACCTTTAATAATTTATCATTTCCCCTGAAATACACTATTACTGTGAAAATGTTCTCTCTTAGTTTCCATATAAATGACATAAAAATAATCTATTACGACCCTTTCCAAAGGAACTGTTCTTATAGTGTCTGTGTTGTCCGGTGAGGTGTAGTCCCTGAGTATAATACAACACTATAGGAGACTGGTTCACACGCAAAAGAGTCATTAACTCATAATAGATTTAGTGCAAAACGTGTCATAGTTTTGCTTTAACCTAATTTTTTTACTTTTTTCCGCAGTGTTTATATTACCTCAATGTTCATCTAATAGCACTTATACAAAAACCAAATTACAACTTTTTGCAAAATATAGTCCCTATATCTATATCATTTTTAAAAAGATTTTTTCAACTCAAATAGTATTTTTTTCCATGTCAGCACTAACGATATAAGCAAAATACCTTATAAAGAGCAAAATCTTTAGAAGATTTATATATATTGTCAGAAACTGGCAAAAGTTGAGACATTGAGAGAGATTGTTGAGGAGTGCAAGGACCGACAACTCTGTGTAAGAGATTGGCAGTTGACGCCGCCGTGTCTCGTGACCATGTTTGTAGTCAAGGAAACGTCATTACAAAAGGGGGAATAACTGTAAACGCAGTGGGGAAGATGATCGTTCAGGATTTGTAACCGTTGCCTGGTATATTCACAAGTTGTCAAGCGATGATAAAAAATATACTGATTCGACGTCAAGTTTGTAACTAATCAAAATCCAAGAAGCTATCACGTGATGTACGAATAGTTTACATGACAAAATGATGACATCTAGTAAAAATAGGTATGAATGTACATGTTAATGGCTTGTAGTCTAATCCTGTCTGTACTCTAGAAAGATCTGGAATCCACCTCAGATAAAATCGATAGCGATGTAGTGTCATTCTCACGCGAAGAGAAATGGTTCAAGTAAATATGTCATTTCTGGAGAAATTTAATTAAGAATGGAAGAGAATAACGAATAAACACGGCTGCCGCATCAGAGTTGATGTAGTGGCAACTGCTATATCGAGTTCCTTCTCATGATTGTTATCGAGTTGTCCTGACAAATTGTTCATTTCATGGTCAAATACTGTTACTGAACTATCGCATCATTTATTTATATCAAACATAAAATTATCATCTCCAGAACAGCGAGTTAAAATGTTGTATAATATTGCGGGGATAGTCTGCAAATTAAATATCGAAATAATTAAATAAATAAGTCCATGAAAGAGTGTGATGACTTCTTCAAAATGACACACACACACACACACACACACACACATACACACACACACACACACACACATATATATATATATATACATACATATAGACCGACAGACATACATGCATGCATGTATACATACATACATACATACATACATACATACATACATACATACATACATACATACATACATACATACATACATACATACGTACATACGTACGTACGTACATACATACATACATACATACATACATACATACATACATACATACATACATACATACATACATACATACATACATACTTACGCTTCTCAATCAATACCTCTGATAATGTGCTTTTGTGTTTTTTCAGAGGACCTAAGAGTCATTCTTTTAACATGTCTAGATTTTCTTCTTCTTCCTCTTCTTGTGTTTTGTTAAAAGTCCATAGTTTCATTTTCATCAACTCATTTAACCCTGCAGTCAAAGTTCGAGTCATCCAGATCAATAAATATCACGGTCTACTATCATAGTTCAGCAGTGAACCAGTATTCCTTGTAATATTATTATTACATTTTGATTCTAAATTATACACCCATGAATTCTGACAGTGGACTTATTCATTCCTTTAATTATATAAAAACAAACATCAGATACCAAAGTGTAAATCATTAGTATGTCCAGGATACAAGTACAAATCTGGTAAAAATGGGGAAATCGTCGCGTTTGTCGTGAAGCTTAGTTCTTAATTTCCCGTCTGTGTCTATATTAAGTAAAATGTCTAAATATGAAGCGTGTGTGCTTGATTCTGTTGTATCATTAATTTCTAGTTCGCTGGGATATATCGCATTGATTCAGTAGTTTCTGAATGAAGTCTGCTTCGTATGAAGAAAGGAACAGGTCATCCAATAAAGGGGCATGATTTGTTCCCATAGGAATGCCGACAGTTTGCTAAAAAACCACGTCATCAAACATTACAAATGTAATTCAAACCTCTTTTTTATATCAACGTCAGTGTATATATGTATGGACTCAGAGTGATGTTTGACAAAATAAGTATCATGATAACCAATCACTAGATATTTAAATTTTCTGGTACCACTTTTAGTGACAAAACAGTTGTTTGTGATGCTAAAAAATTCTTTTTTTATTTTTTATGTGGAATTATTTTGTAAAGAGTAGAGACGTCGTATGTTTTGATACTGTGAATTTGAGAAAAATAATACGTGCAGGTCAAAATGTGACTTCAGTAGTTTACGAGTTAATACTGCTTACAATAAAGAATTCCACTACATCGATCTTCATTTCTGATCTTTGAATGTAATGTAGACATTAAAAGAAGTATTAGCTGTGTGTACCCCCAAATATCTAGATTTTTCTACTTTTAGTACTTGTACTTGATGTACAATAGCAAACAAGGGCTATACATAGCCTTAACAATATTTTGTGAAATACGGTCTAGTTTTAGACTGGTATTCCTATACAGATACATATAGTAAGGTTGAGGTAATCAATTGCAATTGAAATAGTACCAAACCTGCGTTTCTCAAGCAATTTTCACAAACCATATGGGAATTTAAGATTTTTAATTCCTGTGTATTTCTCTTTTGTTTTTCTATATCAATCTAAGTATTAAAAAAGGAAGAACTTCACAAATTATATCGGAATTTTAGAATTTTTATGTCTGTGTATTTCTCTTTTGTTTTTGTATATCAATCTAAGTAGTAAAAAAGGAAGAAGTTCTTTTTAAAAAACAAAAAACAAAAGCCACTTTGAGTATTTCTAACACTTAATATTCATTGGTAAATCGTCTAGTTTCTGTATTTAGATTACTTTAGTTCCAATTTCGACAACGATTGATGTAATTTAAATGCAGAGAAAAATTATTAATTGCGAATACATGATTTCTTTTACAATTTCCAGACAAAAAAAAAACGAAATAAAAAAATATTTTTACTGTAATTTAAATTTAATTCGATAAATCATATAAATTTTTGTGTAATATTCACATATTTGTTGCTATAGATCACCTTCATCCGTCAAAAATCAATAAACCTGTAAAAGAAACATCAATAATGAACCATATTTTGTTGGGTTGAATTACACTATTTGAACATACATGTCTGTCGTATTGTTACTTCAACGAATTGATTAGGTTACCATCAAGTCTGAAAATTGTCTGTGTTTTTACTCTTTATCTCATCAAATATTCCATTTGATATTGTATTTCGCAATGTTTGTAATTAATTTGGTAAAAAAAAAGCCCACCCTCGTTCACTGTCTCAATCATTTTGTCTAAGGAAGATATATAGATTTTTTTTCATATTTTTGATTGTCCGACTCAACGATTAAATCTCACATATTGACATTTAACACATTCTGAAGGTCAGGGCAATGTTTCTGGTTTAACAGAAAAGTAATTGAAATGAGAAGAGGCGTTAATATCTAAGAACTCTAACTTAACACGATAAGCTATCATTGAAGCTTTAACTTATTCACCCATAAAGACATTTTTGGACTGGTCTTAGTCATTGATTTACAGATGAGTCCATTGTATGTTTTCAGGCATTGATGAGTGAAACACGTATAAAAACCTTAGATTTAGGATTGCAAAGACATTTTCATATTTTAATCCAAAAACTGAATTTTAATAAGAGAGTTGGTGTTCTGGTTTTTCATGTGCAATAAATCACGACAAATTTGAAATAGGTGGAAACTGAAATCGGATTAAAGTGGTCGATAAAATATTTCTAATGATGAAATTTTCTGATTCTTTGTAAGATGAGGAACATACGGGGCTTTCGTCCATTATGTCATTCAATATAATTAAAAGATAGCACAAAGTATTAGAACTGCAATAACTTAGCATGCATATTCTGCTGGAAATAAAACACGGAATATTCACGGAATGCTTCACCCACTGGATTTTGGGGGTTAAAGCATCGCGCTTTGAACCATGGGTCTCTCATCTCTAGTCCCACTGGAACCTGATCTGTTTTTGTTAAAAGGTTGGTCAATTTACTTGTGGAAGGCCGCAGATCTTTTCCGGGGTACATTTAATCGGGTTCTGTAATCCACCATTAAAAACTGCCCGTCAGCATTTAACTGATGAATTGTTGCGTTAAACACTATTCAACAATCCAAAAATTCCAACTGGCTTCGTCCATCACGAACAGGGTTACTATTTTGTAAGGAATATAAAATTCACACCTCAACCAAAAATCCCCCTTTGTTTGTATATCTACCGAGTCAGTCCTAGACAATTACAGGATGAATTTGGTTGTATATAACCTTGGTTCACCTATAGTCATAATTGTTGTTGATTAAGCCTGGCAACACGGTAAGGTCGTGACCAGTAATGACTCGTTTTTAAACAATGTTTCTCTAATCACAGTCACAAAATACAGTGTGATATCTCCTAAAGACCACCTCGTTAAGATGACCAGGTGTGTGTAAGATGGCAAATATACAAAATCTTAAAAATTTCGTAATAAATATATAATAAGAACAGATTCTCACTAAAGTGACCACATTGCTAATCAGACAACTTTAAGTCAGTCAGCGTGGTGGTCTTTATAATACGATTCGACTGTATTGGATAATAAAGATATGTAATTACTTATACATAAAGTTCCATTAAATCCAAAATAATATTATATGTAGATAATTGTTTGGAGATTGAACTACAGGACCGTTTCGTACTTAATGAATCTGAATGTACGAATATCACTTTATGAAATTGCAAATTTATATAATGACAGATCAATTAACAAATTAACTAATTTATAAAAAGAACATTATGTCCAGCTGAGCTAATAAGTTCAGAGACAGTGGTATTCGGCATTCAAAAAGTTACTCAAACAACAGCATTGTAAATAGCATTCCAACATGAGTTCCATCGACTATCAAAAAGACCACCATGTTTCATCTCATTAATTTTACAAGATGTAATATCACCAATTCCCCTGAGATATCGATATGAATTTTATAGATAAATATAGTCACTGCATGGCATTGTAAACAAGAATACCTGTATTTCCCTTGCGGATGAAATCATGTATATTTAAATAGGACCGTAGAATTCAAAATTCGATATGCTTTGGGGATATTAACTCGTCAAACCCCGAGAAACAATGGATTCTACCTTAAATCAATGACTTGGCCCAGTCCAAATGTGTCTTTAGAGGTGAATGGGTTAATATAGTGTCGTGACTGCTCACTGAGAAAATATAATAACTTAAATCATTTTTGTTTTCGTAAATCTACTGGGTTTTTTCTTGATAAAAGATAAAGTTGATATTAAATGTGTGTCTTATGAGCAGTGTTTATGTTTTATTCAGCAGAGTATCGTAAATCAATTAAACAACCGGCAAATCATGTTCCAAAACTATAAAGTTACACTGTTCTACATTATTTGCTATGATCTTTCATTTCATATGTACAATTCAAAAGAAGGTTCATAAACAAAAGGAAAGGTTGGATTAAACATTTTAAAGACAATTGCGGATGGTGGTCATTTATAATTTTTGTAGAAGTCAGAATTAATATAAAAATCGCAGATTCCAAAGTATTAATTTTCAGTTCCATTTGACAGTATACAAATCTAGTGAACATTGAGCAAGCATGGACCTGCGGAAATCCAGAGGTAGGATCAGGTGCTATGGAGGAATAAGCATCCCCTGTTGACTGGTCTCAATAGACGCGAGTCCAAAGTCAAATTTAAATGAAATAAGTGAGGGATAAATTCTCATCACATTTGCTGTAGATAATTCAACAACCACTACAGAACAAAACAATTTAGAGAATGGCCTATTGACCCATTCACCTATGAATATATATGAGTGGTATGCTCTTTCTATTGTGTTAGACCAGTCTATCATAGTCTGTAGGGGTGAAAGGGTTAATGTAAAAGAAAACTGAGAATGTTGGCCACTTATAAATATTGTAGAGGTCAGGACTAAAAAAAACGGTAACTAAGCGGAACAAAGAATGAGTAATATCGACAAGGAATAGAGGAAAAATTAAGTAACGCGTATGACTGAGAATAATTGAAAAACGCACATACTCACAAGGGGGAATTATTCTTACTACGAGTAATGTATGTTTGAAACTTTAATTACACGCTGTAATTAACTGAAGACATAAACATGGTCGTTTATAAACTTTTTAAGCAAAAGTCGATGAAGATGATTCAAGCCCATTCCCTCTGTGTAAAACATGTAGCAATGCATTATATAATACCTATTTAAGCACACAGCAATTACATTTCCACCGCCACGTTTTTGGTTGAAAGGGAAAGCAAACATTCACACAATATAAATCGTCGATGTATATGACACACCAAAGTTACTTTAATGAGTAAAACATAGTTTCCTCCAGTTAATGTGAGTGTGGATATAAACTGAATTTAACTAATTTTAACTAAGAAAAACTAGGTTTTATTAATGCCCTACTTTATGCATTTAACCTAAAAATAGATTTAAACGCCCAAGTAAAGCCTATTTTCATTGGACAGCTATTGTCCAATTTGTATATTTGATTAAAACCGAAATGAGTCAAAATCGATAAAACACGCGGGCAGAGTAAATGATTAGATTAGAGAGAAAACATGTAACAATGCCCGTAAACTTTTATGTATATTTATTTATCGTCAGTCACTCGCCAATCTTCAACAGCTTTTCAACAGCTTTATCATTATTATGCATTATTACAGAAATTGTTTTATAGAATTTGCGCGTTTCTAAACATATGACGCATATACACTAGATGTTTTTGCCTTAAAATGTACCGACTCCATTTCGGTCAGCTCTGAACACTTTTACATATTTTTTTCATGTGAAGTAATGGGAAAAACTAGGTTGAACTGGAGAAAAACTAAGTTTAGCTGAGAGAAAGGAGGTTTAACACATTCACGTGCATTTGGCGTGTCATAGATGAATTTATTTTATCTAAACATTGTTCGTGCATCGTTGTTACTTGATATCATTTTGATTGTGTACATGCGTATTCTGCAGCTTGAAAGTCGTAAAATGTCAATTGTGTCAACAACAAAGTAAAGCCATACACGTGATAAATAATAGAAACAAATGAATAAATAGATAATTGAATAAATGATATTGAATTAAAAAAAAGTTAATGCTAGTATTGATTTAAAACATAAAATGGGTATAGATTGAAACGAAAATGCTTGCCATCATCCTAGAACAATAAAAAGTTGTTTACAAACGGGTAATAATTGTGAAACAATATCTACTGCTACTACATTTTGTCTCAATGTGTCGACTATATTAAACGTAATGTCTATCAAGCCTCGTTTTCGTTTTCATCCGCGAGGAACTATTCTCGTCACATAAGCAATATATGCATATTCACAAAAAAGCACTTTTTTGTCTGAAACGGAAATAATATATTCGGGCGACTACATAAATGTCACTACATCACTCAGCGACCGGATATTCAGTGACACAACAATAATAAAAATGCAATTAAGAGTTATCTAACACGCGCTCCCCGTTCACGCCATACATATATGTATAAAGTAAACTAGTGCAAATCGAAGCCACGGATTACCATAAAATGCTCCATAGTTCGATACTGCTAAATATTGTGAGGAAATTAGTGCATTCCCGACATGACTTAAATTATTTTCGTATATTTTCATATAAATAAACAAATTAATGAATAACTCAATGAATGAATGAATGAATACATCCATAAATAAATGAATGAATAAATAAATATTGAAAACAAGATTCAGGAAAAAATATATATATATGGGAAAATTGACCCAAGATAAATGAATAAAATAAATGATTATTGAAAACAAGATTCAAGAAAAAAAACATACATGTATATGGCAGAATTGACCCAAGATAACATTTATTCAATATGGGATAGAAAAATCACCGTTACCAAAGTAGTAACCTTTAAGATGTTCGGGAGGCAAAATACTCACCTGGTGAATATTGGACAAACAAAGACCTCTGGAAATCCAGAGGTGGGATCAGGTGCCATGGATGAATAAGCATCCCCTGTTGACACGCCACTTCCACTGAGTCTACAGTCGAGTCCTCGTCATATTTATACAATCTGAGGAAACACACCAAAAAGTAAATAACCACTTTTTCAATTTAGGATTTACGTAATTATATTATGCAGCAGACGATAGTTTAGCTATTATTGCATTCTGTATTCAATATTATCTGGAATGATTTTTATTTGAAATGAGGATTTCAATTGTTTGCTGTTGACTGTTCTATAGTGCCGGGACAAGTACATAAAACAGAAGTATGAAAATGAAATCCGATCCGAGTGCTGTAGAACATTCATTTCTAAATTTATCGATGAAACAAAGAAAAACAAAATAGGAATTTGATAATAGTGGTTTTATATACGTTTTGCAATATGTCTGTTTCTATGTTGAAATGGAAACCATTGCTTTGTACAACTTCAAACCAATTTTGGTTTCTGTTTGTTTCCCGGTCTAGTAATTACATGGAATTACATTAAACTCCCTCATATCCTTGCTCGGTATACATTTTGTCTACGCATTTTAGTTAATTGTCTATATTTTATAGAATAATCAACTTTCCCTGCATTTGTGACTATATCTAAATACATTTCAGAATTCCTAATTGAATCATTTGCAAAATATACTACACGCGAGCAAACGAAATTATACGATCAAACACTTTCGACAATTCATGTAAAGTATTCTGTGCAAAACAATACTAAACAAATATAATTTTAGATGACATTTTGTCCTTTCCGTGCAAAGGGTGTATTGTGTTTTGTTTGCATATTTATCCGATGACGACAGAGGCTTAAACTTAGTGCTGTGTGGTTTAATGGAAATGCTAATGAATATTTGGACTAATATAATGTACATTATTGAATACAGTATTCCATTGGTGATCCATGGATCCTCCTTTTTGTGGTATAGTAAAATCTATATACCCTGGAGTGGTGGAGTCTCTTGTGAACCATTTCTTGACCTGACCTGTATGACTTTAATTTTTAGGTAATAAAGCATTACGACATTAAAATTACAAGAGCTATCGTTTCTACTTGTTATCAAACCTACAGGTGTATACCGGGAGGAATAAAATAACTTCCTGTGACGCTTGCCATAACGGAAAAGTGTGTAAAATCATTCGTATGATAATCAAAACGTCACTCCGTCTTGCAAACTTATATGAATTTAACTATACTGGTCGAGGACCAGTAGCCGTCTACGACCAGCAGCCGGCTATGAGGTGATTTCGTCTTAAGTATGTACCAGTACAATATTTATTTTTTCTTGTTTGGGAAAAAATGTCAAACATCTGATAATTGATCTAAAATTATCCCACAGAATCGTGTTCTTATATAGTCGAAATAATGGTTCTGGTCTCTGGTCAGTAGCGATATCCACTTTTTAACAGTAAAAGTGACCAATGATATACTCAGATAGACAAAAAAAGACACAAAAAAGATATCAGAACACATTCAGTTTGAAAAAAGTCGTTAGTATTGATAGAGCTTATCAGGTAAATGGTTGTACAAATGTACTATTCAGTTCAATCAGCGACTAATGACGAAATTTGTAAGGGAAATCATTAATGGGAAATTTGCTGTTAAAATCATCGTAATAAATCAGACAGATACAATGTTAAATAGGTACAGGAATAATTTTAATGATGTTATCATATTAACCAGTCACGCATTGTTGACGTTATAATTTCAAATGATAAATGTACGTAGTTAATATGTTGTATATCTGCTCGGGTTGTTCTATTGTCAGAGCGTTCGACTCGTAAGCTGAAAGATCCGGGTTCGATTCCTGGAACCGGGTTTTACCAAATACTTTAAAAAATGGTATTGGCTGTTTCTTCGCTAAACGCTCGGCATACGAAATGAAAGTCACGTGTTTTTGGATAAGACTTTATAATAACTGAAATCCCGTGTCACAGCAAGCGTGGCTTGCACTACATTGACGTCAGTACATAGCAGAAGTCAAAATTTGCGTCTCTTCACATAAGCTGATGGTATCGCCATATAGAATAAAAAATATTGGCAGTGTGTAAAACATTTAACAAATAAAAATACATATATGTTGTTTTATCATATCTAATTGTAAAACGTGAAACAACCATCACAGATATTAATTGTACTTTAGGGGAGAAACGATATCAGTTAACACTACGCAAACATTTGGAAACATTTGAACTTCAAAACTGAGACAAAATAAACTCAAATTACAGAGTTTCCATGAGACTTTTGAAGATCTTTGTAGAAAAATGAAACATTCAATGGAAATGTCCTATATACTCTTTTTATTTGGGAAATATACATTCATATTAAATTCAAGCTCAATTGATGAAGTCTTATTGATAAAAACGATCGCCTTGAGCATTTGCATTAGCCTCAATGGTAAAACTCATACTTTGGTATTGTTAATGCTACAGTTAACATCTGCCTTTAAATTGTATGTCTAAATTAGCATTCCTACTTTTTGTTTGATGTTGAGGGTGTACAGCTAATTAGTACGTGTCGTTGATTTAGAAGTATTCTTACTACTTTTAGTTTACATCTGAAGTACTTTCTGCTGTACGGTCATCTTCAGGGATGTATCGCAATGTTTTTTTGATTCATTTTTTTTTCAGCGGAATAGAAATATGAAATATTCCGATTATTAAATTATTAGAGTTGAAATGTTATTGGCTGGCTACATCATATGTTTCCAGTTCAGTGATATTTACGAGGAATCTGTTACACAGTTGATTGAGAATTAATTCACCAAGAAAGATATGTTGGTAGGAAAAAATATTGATTTATCTTGGCATTGTTTCCTTGAAATATTATTTGCACTATTATAAAACGTAAACGGTTCTTGAATTGACTTACAGTGGAACTTGTATATAAAGACTCCCTTAGGGACAAAACAAAACGGCTCTTATAGGGAAGTGGTCTTTGTAAGGAGGTCGATTTGTACACGAATGGTACTATTGGGGGACAGCACAAATACAGTCTTTGTGTCCAGGTGGTCTTTATACACAGGTGGTCACTAAAGCGGGTTTTAATGTAAGTATAATTGTTGATATTGACATGTTCGTCGAGGTCACAATTACGGTTATATATGAATGTTATAAATATAATACCAAAGCTATAGCTTTGTATTAATGAAAAGTCCAATATAATAAATGTACATTTCCGAAATATAAAGTGGTATCATACAAAGTAGAGTAATAATAGTCTTAAATGTATATAAACGACTGCCTCTATAATTTTACAACGATTATTCATAGTTCCAGAAGGGTGTTAATTTTCTGTGCAAATGGAGTAACAAGAAAGTATTATCGAAAAGTGAATATTATTGAATAAGTTTGAAGAGTTATATATATATCATTAAAATAAATACGTAACCTTGGTTATATATATATATATATATATATATTTATATATATATATATATATATATATATAATATATATATATATATATATATATATATATATATATATATATATATATATATATATATATATATACAGTGGAACCTCACAATTAAGACCACCTCACTGACTGACACAAAGTGGTCTAATTAATGAGGTGGTCTCTTAAATGAGGTTCTGTAACGATTACATATTAAGGAAGAGACTGGGAGTTTATGGTCTTAATTGTGAGGTGGTCTCCTGAGCGAGGTGGTCTTTAGGTGAGGTTCCACTGTATATATATATATATATATATATATATATATATATATATATATATATATATATATATATATATATATATATATATATATATATATATATATATATATATATATATATAAATACTTAGATAGGGTAACAATGGTAAGTTAGCTAAATGCAAAAAAATCCAAAACATTTTGCTACCTCTAAAATCACCCGTATTGCTTCAATATTAATCTTTTACTTCAATGGCGATGGATCAGAAACTACATATTGTTAATTATCATACATAGCAATGATTTGAAGAAATAGTATTAATAAGAGAAATCATAAATATTAGGTGTTCTCTGATAAATTCGTCACCATTTGGCTTTGTATTCATTCAATCTGCTACCGACGGCTCCATAGGCACTCGAATATGAATAGCGTTAATGCAAAGTACACGGACTATTTACTCAGGTAGTTTTCGTGTTCTCAAGAGATGAATTTGTCTGATGAAGATGGACGGAAGAGATTTTAAAAGAAAACCACCATGCTTTAATGAACAGTGTGTGCAACACTATCATTTCCGACAGCATGTGGTATCTAGAAGAAAACATCGTTAAGCAATGAACAATGAAATAGCATATAATTGACTTTATCAAATTTTCCAATTTTACAAATTGTAAAATTTAAAACTGCAAACATTTGTTTCATTATAAACAGCGCGAACTATTGATTGTTTTTAGGTATCAAATTATTTTATATATGACATCGTTAGGAACCACACGAGACCTGATATTTTCAAACAAGTTAATTACCTGTATAAAATATTTTAGTCGATTTGCACAAATACTCCTGTGAACAATATTAATGATCAGTGAAACATCACTCGGCATAAATGTATTGAATCAATTTATTTCCTCGCATTTATTTTGGCCTCTTATGTAAAACTATAGCATTAGTATTGAATATATATATATATATCTGTGCGCGCGCTTTTTTTTGTCTATTTGGCGTGTTTCACTTTAGATAAGCTTTGCTATTATCACTCTCTCTCTCTCTCTCTCTCACACACACACACACACACACACACACACACACACACACACAAACAAACAACAACAACAACAACGATCAAACAAATAATCATATTGTATTGATGGATTTCTTAATCAAGTATAAGCTTCTGCATCACTGCCGATGTCCTTAGGACAAGATGTAGAATCAAATAGAAAAGTTGGCATCAGATGAAGTGTTAGCATTCCCTGTCGACCTCCCAGTGGTCTTAAAAATAGAACAAAATAAAGGGTATCATGTGCTGTATCGATGTGTAAACAATTAATGAAAAAAATATTATCCAAAGTAGAGGAACGTGGCATCAAAAGGTATAACCCATCAACAAATAACTAAAATCCAAGATACAGAAACACAGTATTAGAATAGTTATCACCATAAAGAAATAACTAAAATCCCAGATACAGAGACTCTGTATTAGAGAGGTAATCACCATCAAGAAATAACTAACATCCCAGATACAGACACACGGTATTAGAAAAGGTAATCACCATCAAGAAATAAATAATATCCCAAATACAGGGACACGGTATTAGTAAGGTAATCACCATCAAGAAATAACTAATATACAAGATACAGACACACGGTATTAGAAAAGGTAATCACCATCAAGAAATAACTAATACACAAGATACAGACACACGTTATTAGAAAAGGTAATCACCATCAAGAAATAACTAATATACAAGATACAGACACACGGTATTAGAAAAGGTAATCACCATCAAGAAATAACTAATATACAAGATACAGACACACGGTATTAGAAAGGCATTTTTTCAATATCAAAATTAGTATTACACAGACGCTAATAGTAATTTAGTTTGAAACAAACTTCCATAATGCAATGAACCCTCTTCATAAGGAACATGTTCGTTCCTGGAATATGTTCTCATTGTATTGATTTGCTCTCATATAAGAGGGAAGATAGTTGAGTTATACTCTTCATAAACTCATGTCTATGACACTGTTTATCATTTTCGTGAAAGTTGGGTCGTCTGTACCGACTGTGACGAGGATTCATTCCTCACTTATTTCATTTGAATTTGCCTTTGGACTCACGGCGGGTGTGACCGGTCAACTGGGGATGTTTACTCCTCCATGAGACCTTATCCTACCTCTGGATTTTCAGAGGTCCGTGTTTGTCCAATATTCACTAGATTTGTATATATATCCTGGACATCCTGAAGATATATCCTTTGGTATCTGAGATCTTTATATTGAATACTGCTGAATTTTACTGTCGATGTCGGAAGCAGTAAATTCCGTTATTTTCGTAATAATGAAGGTCACTGTAAAGAAATCTGATGGTGATAATTCATAATAATAAACTTTAGCTCCACTTTGAGTTCATTTACAAAAATATCAGTCAAGGGTTGGATGGATCAATAAGTCTCAACCGAGGCGTCAGCCGAGTTTAGGATATTGATTCATCCCACCCGAGACTGATATTTTTCTATCTTAAACTCAAATGCCGGGAGCTGGATTCTTTTTCTCGCACATGGGAAGCTTGAAATCCCGTTTATTTACAAACATGTATAAATCAGTTTAGCAATCGCGTCACTCAACATTTTTTCTTCCAAGGTCCGCAAATAAATAAAAAACCGCATTATATACCTATATATTTATTTCCTTTCAAACAAATTTGATAAGATCCATGCGAAACTGATAACAAATTTTAACAATGTAAACTATCAACACAAAACTCTCCTTGATCCGTCATGTTTACAAACAATGCAGACGACGTCTGTAGTGATACAAAGTGTTCTGGATCAGCAGTTCCCGATAGTTTAACGTCCCACTTAAGAATCTTTCACTCATATGGAGACGTCACCTACTGTGACACGGGACCTTGGTTTTTACTGTCTGATCCGACAGACAGGAAACCAACCTGCCGCCGACTGGACTCGAACTCACGACCTCACAATCAATAATCGAGTGCGCTACTGACTGAGCCATGCCGGCTCCTGTTCCGGATAGAATTTTGCCGTACTGATAAAAAATAAATGAGATCTATTTTTCTCTGGTGCGAGAAATATTTGTCACTTTACAGTAAGATTTCAAAAAAGTTTTGTTTTAATTATAAACAGACAGAAACATCATATTTACTGCATTTAAAGAGTTATACAGCTAACATTAACTACAAGTCTACTTTTGATAATTTTGATGATATATCGATAAAACTACACATATGTTTCTTTCCGTATCAGACTACACGAGAGCGCTGTTGTGAAAGGATTCAACGAGAATGGAGTTCTCGTTTAAGCCTTCTGCTACAACTATAGAGTGCAGTCTGGTGATACGAATAGAAACATATGTGTCGTTATGCATTTATTACATGCCTCCTCTTATTAATTAAATTTTGTACACACATTTAATATTCATTCCTCTTGTTATGTCCATACCACATGGGGATTTATATTAATACCAAAAAAGCAGTGTCTTTTATGCGACATTAATAACGTCATCAAATATTTTAGATGAATGTAATTCCATTTAGAAAAATATTTCCAGGGGAATTAATGTAGCCAACTACGGTGCAATACAGTATTGTGTATTGCGTGGACATATTGGACTCTATCATAACTGTATGATTACACATGCATGTAATAAATAATCGTATTTCTTACCATAAATAATCTTGCGATAAATGTATGACTCATCAAAATCACACGATTGCGATAAACCTTTTTTTACCTAGTTTTAAAACTGGAGCTCATCTGATGAAGTCTGATTGACAGAAACGATCGTCTTAAGCATTATAACTTTGGTATTATATTTATACTATTTAAAACTATTTTCATCCAGTTAATGCCAGTTTTCTAAAGAACTAAGTTTAACTTGAAAAAATAGGCTTAACATATTGAGGTGATTGTATTTTGGCATATAAATGTAAACGCATTGTCATGATAAATGATCTAAAATTAATTGATAACTTTTTTTCTCCGAACTTGACCTTTTCATCGAACTGGAATGGTTTCCCTGGAACATTTGCGACGGGTGTGTCATGCTAACAGGAGACATTGATCCCTTAGACACCAGGTCCCATCCCAATGGGATTAGCAATTGCTCTTCATGTTGAGACCGCTATAGACCCTTTAGCAGTAACAGCTGTCCTGTGACTTTGTCAGTCTTTGGTTGTCAAAATGATAGATTCCCAGAATATGACGTCAAGAAACAATCAGTTATATAACGACGTCTATGTTTTTGCTGGTATCTGTATCGTTTTGCCAACCAAAGTCACAGGATCGCAGTTACTGCTAAATGGTCTACTATACACCCAACTTGTCTTATTTTTATGTACAGTCAAAGTTTCGAATATCCATTGTCAGTTCTTCATTTGTCATACATCTAGTATCATATAAATCTTAATAGAAAATTCGATAGGAAATGCACTTTATGTATTTTTACTGACATTTCACGTTCGAAACATTCCATCATACCTTCACTGCACTGTTCCTATTTCTTATGCATTATTTGGAAATTGAATATTTTAGCAAATTAGAAATCAATACTATATAGCATGAAGATACCGTTTTACAGATAATATTATTTCGTGCAGTCATTTGCTATGTAAACTTTTTATAACACTTACTTTCCAGGGAACTGTTTCTCGCGAGATTTTAGTGATAAACAGATTTTCAATACACGTGTATAACAAATTCATATAATGTTCGAAAATATACAAACAGGCTTGTGAATTCTTGTAGTAATCCTTTTGACATATTTGATAGTTTTGAACATCAGATACTGAAGGACACTTGAGTTGAAGGTAAGGTAATTTTGGGCACATTTTTCAAATAGATGTTGTATATTAAAATAAAAAAGATTATTTAATGAGAGAAATATCTAGAAATAACTTTCTCGATTGTTGTTGTTGTATCGTTGTTTAACGTCCCACTCAAGAATTTATCAATCATATGGAGACGTCACCATATGCCTGTGAGCGGCTTCAAGTTTTGACCTATGCTCGGCATGTACAGCTGATAAGTAGTGAGGGTTATTTAACGTGCCGACACCTGCTGTGACCCGGGACGTCGGTTTTTTACTGTCTCATCCGAAAAAACTTTCTCAATGCTAAGCGGTTGTTGATTGGATGAGTGTTTGGCTGTATTATTGTTCTTGAAATTATTTAAAATTCCAATGTATGTATATTGCATTCAGAGATATCTAAGTACTAATATTACATGTAACAAAGAATATACATAAACTGTATTTGAAGTAATTTTGATAATATACGTTTGTTTATAGCAGTATTTCATTTCACATACAGTGAAACCTCACAATTAGGACCACTTGCTTGACTGACTCAGAGTGGTCAGATTAGTGAGGTGATCTCTTAAATGATGACCAGGTATTGTTACAAATTGATTCAGCAATTTGAAAATATTGAATATTTACTGTCTTACATGTAAGGGTGTCTGCTAAGCGATGTCTTTAGGCGAGGTTCCACTGATGTAAGGGGAAAAAGGAATATCTAAAAAAAAAAACATCAAAACTGGTCACAGAGGTTTTGTAATCTGTCATATGATGGTGACATTCAAACAAAGATCTGTCGTAAAGCAATGTCAAATACATTCATTTTGTCAGTATAAATATAGCTATCGCAGAAAATCTTGGATGAAAACTACAAAATGGGACTAAAGTGCAATTGTAAAGTTAGAGTTCCGTATATATTACCCCCTTTCTTCCCACTCTTTACGGCATTAGACACGTCCATCCTGAAAAGATACCATCACAATAAGCAGGTGCATATTTCGTTTGATATATTCCCTTGTTTGTACACGATTTCGGTAACATATTTAATATGTTTGATCTTATTTAGAGGTTTGAGGTCAACCTTTTTAATCGTTGTGCATTTGGTCGTTCTGTTTATTAGAATGTACATTTATAATTTCTCATGAGGTATTATTTCTGATACAAACATGCTGACCGATGGATCTCTCGGGTTATCAAGACATTAAATGACTGTCAAACATCCGTACTTTCCATCATTTCAATGATTTCATTAGCCTTAAGCTAGAAAGAACCGGATGGTGACCGCGGGTTATGATGACGAATCTTTTGAGGTCAAAAGTTTTTAAATTGTTATTCCAATTTTGTAGTTATGTATGTATGTATGTATGTATGTATGTATGTATGTATGTATGTATGTATGTATGTATGTATGTATGTGTATGTATGTATGTATGTATGTATGTATGTATGTATGTATGTATATGTATGTATGTACTACAATGTTAGTACTATAAATATTATAAACATAATACCAAAATTATAAATGATTTTGTCGATAGGTTGTTGGAAAACTTAAATGAAATTACCCGGAAAATTGGAATAGCGGACTTTAGAATTTGTCCATTTCCATTGGTACATATTTTGGCTGGTTGTTTATACAAAATATCAATAAAGTGAAACGTTCTTTGTAATCCGGGAATAGAAAACAAAAATAAACGTCAAGATACATTTGTACGGTTGACTGTTCGCAAAGAACATCAACTAAATATTTGTCTCGTCTTGGTATCTCTAACCTGACACGAATCAAATTATCAATAACACTAAATACTTTATATGCAGACCATGTCTGTGAGAAGTAATGGACTTTATGTATCAATGAAATGCACTGACCATGCCAAAGAATTTATCTTTTATGATTGATATTCCACATGAAATATAATTCTTTATCAACATGACAGATGCAATCTACGCACAAAATAGAAAAGTAATGGTATTTTTAAAAAAAATGTTCATTTACTATAGTAAAACGCCATAAACATTTATATTCATATTGGGGGGATTAACTGAGATAGGTATCAGCACTCAATTTGTGCACTTTTACTGTAAACGTAGATATTTCTTCGCGTTATTAATTTCGCGATTTGCTCATGCAAATCATACTCGTGGGGGTAACAACTTACTGTGAGCAGTCATGTAAATACGACAGTTCTTAGCACAACTGTGGGACTAGTACGCGAGTGTTAATATACACGAAACAATTTTCATCGCGTATTTAGTATAAATTACCCCCAAACGTAAATTTCCACGTTTATAGTATTAGAATTTAAAAAACGTTCAAACCTAAAACATCCACAAAAATCGTTGCTTTGAAAATTATTTTCAAAAAGGGGACAGTGGCTGTTGTAAAATATTGTGTAGTTGTCCATGTCATTTAATTAAACATCAAAATTGTTTTAATTAAATTACCAGACTACGTATAGATGTCAGCTCCACCGTTTCATTATGTTGATCGTTTGTTATAATGTTTTGTAATAGAAAATTAATTACTAATTATTTTAGCATCTAGGCGATGTTTTATAATGTTTTAATGAGGAAGCGAGCAGATACAAATCTGAAATAAAAATCAAATTTTATTGTGCATTGATATCTTTCACTCTGACGGTTCGCTGGAATTAAAAACACAATGGATACTGCTCTGAGCATTTAAAAAGTTTAACTTTTAATGTGTATGTTGATTTAAAAACTGGATATTAAATATAATGTAGAACACTATATCCAATACGAAAGACATAATGTAATGGACATCTATAGTTTCAGTATGGGTATAGAAAATATAAATAGTTTGTAGATGTGTTTAGATACGTTGTCGGGGGCCTCTCTGACAGAGTGGTTAGAGCAATGAACAATGAAGTCCCACTTCTTTTTGTGAGTAAGTCTGTCTGTTAACTTGACTGGGTGAACTCTTCCAGAATTAATTGAAATCGGGTTCTCTCCTCCGCCATTAAAAAACCTGCCGCCTCCATATAACTGAAAAATTGTTGAGTGTGGCGTTGTCTTCCGTCAAAATATCCATATCAGGTTAGTTACAAAATTGACATTTGGTATATGATTGTGCATGTTAGTAGTAATTAAATCAAATATGTCTATAAGAGGCTTGTTCTATAATTCCGCTATATATCAAACGTTGATCGTAATCGCTTTAGTCCTTTCTCTAAAAAATACAACCAAAAAGTGGCAAAAAGGTATGATATTTCATATGTGTTCCGTAAACTGAAACTGGAACTGGAACTGGAACGAAAATGAAGACAAATACCATGAATGAGAAAATTACCATGACTTTAAAACCTCATGATTATTATAACTACCCTTTGATTTGTTAAACTGATAAATGAATATTGAGCCAGCCACTGCCAAAAGGTTTCTCCTACCTAATGAAATGCAAAGAAACCAGGAATTCCGTGTGGCTAGATATTTCTAATTGTGTAGATTATTTGCACCGAGAAAACAAAAAGGGATACCTGCGCTCATTCTCATATTATATATACATTTTAAATCCACATATGTAAAGGTTCTATAAAACATTAAAATCACAATTTTCCCCCAAAATTGCCCTAATGACTTTATTTCTCAGCCGCTGGGCTCAAATATGAATATTTTCTTTTTGATTGGATTCTTAGTTTGTAGATACATGTATCGTAATTCTTAAAAAACTGCGTTTGGAGACCAATATGATTAATTTACAATAACTGTTTATTAGCATTATCAAAATCAGTAATATGAAATGTGAAAATATGCAAATTGAAATGACATATCATGAAACTGAAACATTAGTTTTGAATAATTGAATTTTCACTTGAAGTCTGTCATTATCTGGACGTCACGCACAATAAAACACAAAACGTCGAATCAATATCTATCTTTTCAAAAGTAGGACTTGACAGTTAATTTATAAAACTAGCTATCTATGACGTTGGTGCTCTTACTATTTTGCGAAAATCGGGGATTGATTTTTAACGCTGAATAAATTTAAACAAAGTAGGTTTCCAATATGAAAATACAATAGATGTTGGACAAACACAGACCACTGAAGAAAGCAAGGAGGTGGAAACAGGTATCACGGAGGACTGACCAAAACATGACACCAGTTCATTGAATGATCACATAAACAGGCAAACTTTTAAATGATATGTTGAATTCCATAAAAAACCAACACTTTGCAAATTTTATAGTCGGCATTAATACCTTGTACGCAGTTGCTATGTCTCGCTATCTGGAATGTGATTTTAACTATACAATAGAAGTTGTTGAATCATCTGTATATATCTATTCAGTCAATTATTAGAGAGTTAATGATAAAAGTCGGTTTGAGGTCTGGTCAGACAACTGAATGATTAAAGCATTGTAACAAATTTTTATAATAAAAATACAACGATTTTTAGTTTGTTACATAACTGACCGATTAAAGTATAATGGACAAATTGTTTTATTCGCTATGCTTTAATCGGTCAATTATCTGACACAGCTCAGAAATCGTTTTATCTTTATCATTACATTGTGTTACAATACTTTGATCATTCAGTTACCTGACACAACTCAGAAATCGTTTTATCATTATTATAAAATTTTATTATAATACTTTAATCTTTCAATTATCTGACCAGAGCTCACAGCGATTTTTATCATTCACTCACTATATCAAGTATTACATAACATGAATTAGTATAAGTCAAGTTGCACATCAAACTTCAATCGCATTCGTCAGTGTTTTTATTATTCCATTTACAGGCGACGGCATTCAATCTTTTGTGTTGAAGTACTGAACAGTATCAGCAAAAAATTAAGAAACCCTGAAAACGTACACAAATTTAATCCCTGGTCGATTACGCCGCACGGCACGTTAAAATCTGGGGGAAATAATTGATCAGATTTAATTCTTCGGGCCAAGACTCTAAATCATATTCTCAGTTACATTCCTCCTGGGGAGACTTACAACTTCGAAATTTACTTAGATTCATTCTAGTAATTTATCGATTTTGTTGTAATATGCTCGCAATTCTCTCACATTTTATAACGAAAACTTGAATAACGGTTGTTTCCTTCATTATACAGTTTGAAGATAATGGCAAACCATTAAGTGATGTGATAAAAATTATTTCAAATTTATCACTTTAAATTATTAAATGCAAACGTTTAATGTTGTCCTGTATCTAGATACAGCGTATTTACAGTTAGTTATTCAAATCAGAAAAAATATACTAAAAGGCTTGTCATTATTATGATCCAGTGAATGAAATGAAATGTCTTTTGTTTAAGTCGTAAAAGTTTTCAGCAGCCTTTTACAAACGCATTCCTCGATAAATGAAATAAACATGCATGTCTCTTATTATTGAATTAATGATATTTAAACCTTTATTATCCATTTCGAAGCATATTGTTAAATAAACCGTTAGGATTCGCTGTTAAGATTCTCTCTCTCTCTCTCTCTCTCTCTCTCTCTCTCTCTCTCTCTCTCTCTCTCTCTCTCTCTCTCTCTCTCTCTCTCTTCCTCTCTCTCTCTCTCTCATGTTTAGAACATTCCATCAGCATCTTAGATTTAAGTCAACAGTGTATCTTGTGTGTTTTAATGGGGGTGGTTGGATCCGTGGCCAAGCGATTTGAGCATCGCGCGTTGAACCATGAAGTCGCTCAATACTGGTCAGATCACTTCAAAGCCCGGTATACGGATAACAATGTCTAGAAAACATCATGATAAATGTAGATTTAAAATGTTGTAGTTCAGTAGATCTCTGTAATGTTAATTCATCAATCATAAATGTATATAATTCTGTGTGATATTTATCTGACATAAATCTAATCACTTTCCTCTACTTAAACCTAATTGTCATTTTCTGAAGAAATTGAATGGCTGTGCAATCGACAACATGTTTACTGGAATAAACGGTCGGTCATGACTGTTAGTAATTATTCTGTATCAAATGATTTTGTTGGATAACTCTTTAAAAGTGTATGTTACTACTATAATAACATGAACAAGCACTTATTTATCAAAGGATTCTTGTGTATTTATTTTTTCCATTTTGTGAAATAAATTTATGCATGCAATATGATTGAATTTTTATATTTTTATAGGCTTTTTCTTTTAGTATTGACAATGATAAATGCAATCCCATGTCATGGTTAACATTTGAGATAGATCTTCATTAAATTTCATTCCTTTTTCTTTTTTTTACAATTTGCCCGTAGAATATGAAAATAATATGGATGTTTGAGCGTGGAAACACGCATTTATGGCACGATATCTTACTTACTTATATATAAGAAAAAACCATTCTATGAAAGTAAGAAATTGACGATATTTCAATTAGTCAGAATCGATATCAATATGTATAGCTCCTGTAGAAACGTAATATAACAAGCGTTGGAGAACAAGAACAAGACAGACATTTTTACAGCACGGCAAAATCACATCAGTGATTTGTGATTTTGGTACAGTTAAACCTGATTTTTGTGTTGTTAAACCTAGTTCCCGTTAGTTCTAATTCACTGGTAAAAATATTGATTAACCTGAGAAAAACTAGGTCTAACTAAAACCCCAGTTTTTCTCATGAACTCAAATTCAATTAATAAAAACTAAGCTTAACTACGGAAAATTATATTTAATTGCATCAATATCACATTAATTATTTAAACATCGTTTTAATCCAGTAAAGCCTACATTTTCGTGGAAACTCTAATTAACTGGAGAAAAAATTAACTTTAGCGTTACATAAACGTTTACAATTTAAGGAAATAATTAAAACCGCGTGAAAACTGGAGTGATGAAACCGTGAAAATGTTTTTTTTTAGTTTTAGCTGGGAATATACAAAGTAATTAGGCAGTTATCCAGCTACTGTAGTCTGTGAATGGAACAGTAACGATTATAGATTAAATGTCATCGCCAGAAATTTATATGTGACGCGAAGGACTTGATTAATGAAGACGTGCAAATTAAACAGCTGAAGGAAGTTTAATTTCTACCACTGCTAATTAAATTTTTTATCTTTCCGATACCTTAATATCATGATGCAATCTCGTACACATAGTTGTCGGTCCTTGCACTGTTTTTCAATGTCTGTCAACGTCTTGACTTTACAAGATTCTTGTAAAATAAAGTTTACTCTAGATTTAGCTCTTTATTAGTTATTGCCTTTTTGCATATATTTTTAGTTTTGACATAAAATAGATTACTTGAGACGAAAATTCTTTTTAAAAAATTGTTGTTAATGTAAGGACTATTTTTGTATGCAAAGTATCACTACTCTGAGTAATTTGGTTTATCTATACATTTTGTCGGTTACATGATCATGTGTTTTGGGACTACTTTTGAGAGAGAGAGAGAGAGAGAGAGAGAGAGAGAGAGAGAGAGAGAGAGAGAGAGAGAGAGAGAGAGAGAGAGAGAGAGAGAGAGAGAGAGAGAGAGAGAGAGAGAGAGAGAGAGAGAGAGAGAGAGAGAGAGAGAGAGAGAGAGAGAGAGGACAATCCTGTGTAAGAGATTGATTGTGATGTTATATAAGATACCAAATGCAGGAACTATTTTATATTTTCCACGAGCAATGTAAAATCGGCACGATAGATAAACCATCATACAGTATATACTTAGAATTTTTATTTCTACCGTTTCCGTGTTTTTATTTATCTTTTGCACGTTTGTTTTTAATCATACACCTCACAGGTCGAGCCTTAACTCCATTAACTGCACCCTAGATAGAATTATCGCCAAACAACCTTCTAGTAATAATAATAAAAATGTGGTTATGTTTGGTAAGACCAATAAAACTGAGGTTAGAAAAACCCACACATATGAATATCTCTTGGGTACCAATCCTTAATTACACAGATAGGGTATTTGTATTAATACTACTGACAGAGAAATTATCTTACTCAGCTTTTGATAGCGAAGATATGTCGTGCTTGATATATCATGTGATATTAAAAAACTTTTAATTAACTGTCCCGCGGTTTCGATATTATTAATAATATTATTATTTAGTGACGTCTATATATTAGTGAAAGATTTTTTTAGTGGGACGTTAAACAACAACGACAACAACAACAACAACTGTGTTATGCTGAAATGACTATAATATATTGTATATATTATTGGACTTAATTGTATAGCACATAATTATGATAAATATGATCAATATAATTCTTACTGTAACTTGACGAAATAGTTACATTTTGTAGCTCTCCAATAAAGGAGAGATGTAACGGTACTCCGACATTGAAATCATGTGTTTAGAGCAGGGTACGGTCTTACTAAAGGTCCTAAGTTTTAGACTTGGTCTTAGGACCACGCTATCGACTTGCCACCGTTTTACAAACAGTTAGGATTTATGATTTATAACAAAATCAGGTTTTATGGGTTATAATTTAACTTTGTAAATATAGCAGGTAACAGCATTTATAAAATATCCAGATCTTAGACGAAAATCTTCGCATGTAGCTAAAGATATGAGTAAAGGTAGCCATGATGAAATGGTAGTGATGAAGTTTTGTCTTAAGGTCAAATAAGAGCCTCCCGAATCTGTAAAGTATCCCAATACGATGGAAACGAATTTGTTTCTGGTTTTTAGATATGAAAACATATGCAATATACAACATGGATCTATATAATTGCAAATATTTGGTCATTAGCTCACCAATCCCCGTGGTTGCATTTAGATTCACCCAAATAAATAGATAGAATGGTTTATTGTCATTTTTAAGGAGTGAGCAAGCCAAAATTACACAAAGTCATTGAAAATTTTTGATTTCAAACCATACATCCCTGAATTATGACCGTGAACTTTATCATTCTTTGAAATGGTTAAGACCAAATGAGGCTGTAGGAGTCAATGGGTTGAACATAAAAAAGCAACTTTAAAATACTATCCATTTTTATGACCATAATATAACATTGTAAACAGTTTTGTGTTGTGATAGATATTTGACTACTTAATTGAATGAAGTTACAATGAAGACCGATAAATATAAATTGATGCCAGAATGTAAGTCTGACGTAATTGAAAACTAGCATATACATGTTTTTGTATGGTTTGAAGAGTTATAAGTTGCAGAATGAAGACCTCCGGATTCATGTTTACAAAATAATCAAATTTTGTTACACTCATCTGGGTTGTTAGCGTATAGATTTCAAACAACCACAAACAGAAATGTCATTACTCCCATCAAGGTTTTCTGTTAGACTTGTCGTACTCACAGATGACTAAACATCTGGATGAATTAGATCGACTTTTCTCGTGCTTTTCTGAGAAATCAAGCTGTACTCGCAATACAATGACAACTTGAACAGACATATATGTACTAGTTAATAACGCTTAGATTCCATTCCATGCAATGACTCTAATTGGTGCTATTATTGTGTTGGTATGAAATATTTATAAATGAGAGAATTAAAACACACACTAGGAATTATGGCACAATAATGAATGGGGGACATTGTCGGTACAACATGATAAAAAATAGCTTGCTGTGTGCGTGCTTTAATGCGAGAGCATTACTTACTTAGGTTGTAACGGGTCCTCTGTGACTGATTGGTTAAAACGTCGCGCATTAAACCATGAAGTATCTCACCTCTAGTCAGTGCTGGTTGGCGTCCCGCTGGGACCTTACCTGATTTTGTTAGAAAGTTTACTTGCGGAAGACCGGTAGTCTCTTTCCAGGGTAACTTGTAGCCGGGTTGTTTCCACCACCAAAAAAAAAACAAAAACAAAAAAACAAAAACCAAACAAACAAACAAACAAACAAACAAAATAGGACGTCATCATATAATTGCGAATTTGTTGAATATGGCGTGCAACGCCAAAAAACAAACAACTCTAGATTCATAAGAGTTGACAGTGGTAAATGATACTTCCAGTGATAATAAGTACACAAAATGTAGATTTGACTACATACAAAGTTAACAGTAGATATAAAATCACAGTTACATATGCATCTTCAGGATATATACAAATCTGGTGTCATGGAGGAGTAAGCATCCGCTGTCGACCGGTCACACCCGCCGCGAGTACACAGTTAAATTCAAATGAAAGAAGTTAGGAATGAATGCTGGTCAAAATCAGTACAGACGTTTCAACAACATCTGTTGAACAGGTAACTCAACATTTCATTTTGTTAAACAGAGTAAGTGCAAACAAGAACATTATAACGACTGTAAAATTTGCTGACCGTTGAGATCAAATCGATTCCCTTTATCCCTATGACAATAAGTTATCAGTAAGTAGTAAACGGTAGATAAACGATTAACATACAAAATGAACATTACAAATATCAGAGTAAATCAACACATCATTGATGATTATGATTACTGGGGCAACATTTCACAAATCGTATATAACTCTCCTGTGTCAAGTCGAACGTACATAATGACTATATTATATCCTTACAGTAAGATCAGTGTTATTATTGGAATTTTATTGCCGAGCCCGGTTTTAGTACCGACCCGACATATGGGATTAGGTGGTAATATATTCAAATCATCTTTACAAAATATATTTACATAATGCATATATAATTTATTATGTGAAATTCTTTTTGACGTTGAAATTTTATCCCACTCATTCTTATCAATGCAGACAGAAAGCAAATGATATGTTAACATCGTATACATTATTTAATACTAGAATAATCTACGCTAGTCTGAGCAAACACTGAATGAATTATGATATATATTATCATCAATATATTTAATCAATATATGTTTATAAAATTTTAAAGCTCGTTAGACTAAAGTAGCTCTCGAACAATACCAAAAATGAAAATCTATTGACAGTGTACTGAATACTTTATCTATAAACCATTAAAATGAAGACCACCAGCTTACTACGCACCCTCCTTCGACGTCAATTATTTTAATTATTGCTAAGAACTTTAAATTATCTTATCATAATCGATAGACAAGTCAAATGCCTTGTATATAGGGTCGGCAAACATTTCATACTTATTTATTCATTCGGTTTATTCTTGTAAATAACAGGTAAATTTGATATTACTCACATCAATGACTCGATCAATGGTGTTAGATATGAAGATAAAGACAGAGTTGCAATCACGGTTCACCGATTTTGACGAGGGGTTCTTTCTCGATTATTTCAATTGAATTCGATTGTGGACTCACGGTGGGTTTGATCGTTCACCAGGTGATGCTTAATCATCCATGGCACCTGATCCCACCTATTGATTTTCAGTGGTCATTTGTCCAGTATCCACCAGATATGAACATTGTCTGCTGAACCTTCCTATCTGTAATCTTTCATATTACAGGCAAGCCGTGATTTGTTGAGTACGAAAACAAATATAAGAACTGAGCTAAAAGCTTTCTTTTAACTTACATATTATTTACAAAATAACACTTTCTTGTGAACAGTGATTATATCAAAATTTCACTTACGCCATATTTGATACACCTTGAACTTTAACGTCATATATATATATATATATATATATATATATATATATATATATATATATATATATATATATATATATATATATATATATCGATGGAATTATACTTTGCTTGATGAGAAAAACGAATATTTAGCAATAAAAGGCATCTTTACCCATATTATGTCGATCTTCAGTCATTGTACATGTTTATTAAGATTCTGCACTTTTCCTCATAAAACCTTTATTAATGCATCGTACCTAAGAATTTTGCATCGCTGCACAACTCACTTTTGATTCAAACTACCATTCAGTTTTCTGTCTTTACTTTCGCCCATTATCATCTACAAGATGATATTTGATACTGCAGAAACAATTACTTACGGAATTTTCACAATCATCATGCTTTAGGACTCCAACTGTTGTGTACTTCCGCCCTACGATGTTATGAACTCTGGAAGGAGTGACTTTTCGAGGCTCTTTCTTGATAAAAGCTAATATAATTTATTATATTGGGGTTACCCTTTAGCTCAATCTGTACATTATATATAAATAATTTTATGAAAGACTGTTAATGTATAATAATTTTTTTGTATTTCATCTCTATCTATAATTTATTCAAGTATTGGATTTTTTTCTGCATGTTTGCAGGTTGAATAAACCACTCAGGTGATCAATTAAAATCTGTTGGCATCCGTCGTTCGTGGTACGTGAACATTGCACATGTTCAATAGCTACTTCGTTTTCAGTCAAAATTTAATCATCCGGTAATGCTGGAGTGAACAAAAACATCCACTCCCTTATAAATATATATATATATATATATATATATATATATATATATATATATATATATATATATATATATATATATATATATATATATATATCTGCAGTTTCTTGCACTGTCAAAAATAAAATGTAATTTCATATCAATTGCAATTATTGGGTGTTTACATGATCTATAATTTAAAAAAAATAATTAAAAAGTATATATCAAGTAACAGAGAACAACCCAGTCTTTAGGAATTAATAGGTTGCTGTGACCTATTGACCTATTGCCAAACGTCCTACACGGTAAGTTATGGCAAACTTTCCCATTATGACGTCACAATTAAATGGCCCGTCAAACACTTGTTTGATTATGATATCACAATCGAATGACGTCAGTTCCCGGTACCAGGTTATACAAATAGATTGAAAAATGGTAGTGGTTGTCACGGGACAGTCTTGACAGTGACAGTCACGGGTCTTTCGGATGAGACTTGAAACCGAAGTCACGTGTCACGTAAAAGAAACCTTACTACATTGACTTCAGTCCATAGCACAGGTAAAATATTGTGGCACTGCACCTGAAGCTGCTGACATGTCATTGTAAGTGAACATTTCTTGGCGGATGTAAACAAACAACCGACGAACGGAAAATAACAAATGAATTAAGCATTTTTTTTTTTCTATTTCATTAGTGTTTTAAGATACACGCAACATCAATTATATGATGGTGGTCATGTTTTCGTGCTAGAGGAGAGAACACAGATACATTGATACCCCGGAAAAGACCACCGATCTTTGACAAGTAAACTGACAAGAGGCGAACGGCTTCATGTTTTAAATTGCGGTGTTCTACTTACTCGGCTACGGTGGCCCTAGCAATATTTCTTATCTCATACGAAAAAGCAAACCTACCAGACAAATAGATGATCTTATGCAACAGGAAGTATGACGTGTGAGATCAATTTCACTACCAAATCTATGATACCAGGAACAACCAATAATGCTGACGTTAAAGTTATAACAAAACTTATAGTGCCATATAAGAGTGTTATCTAATTAATACACTGCTATTACCAGCTTATGATTATACGTAATTGTTTACAATTAATTATTGACGATATAATAAGAAATAAGTCTGCATGCCGCCATTATGAATTGTGCCATTAATGGAGCCAGGATTGTCTATTGCAGATAAAATGTATTTATCTAAGGTTGTGTGAAGTAGGAACTTTAGAAAATATTAATAACACTCGATAGAAAATACATAGTTTTATTGCGAGACACTTCTCTGAAGATTTAACAAGAATTGTCATTTTATCATTATATAGGATAAAACCTCGAAAAAAATGCGTGTTTGAAATCTAAAAGTTTATCAAAACTGACGTAAGCAATACTTCATTTAATTACACCGAGTTCCAATATTTGTGATATCAATAGGATTGTGCATATATATACGTCAGTTATAGCTATTGCTCAAACGAAGTATTGGTACGAGACACGAAATATTCTGCACGCCACATAATACTTCAAACATGGCAAAGAATTCACTTTCCTTTCCTTT
>BROG01000878.1:197500-246351 GCA_030159075.1 Atrina japonica
ATAGCGGAGGTAAAAGTAGGGAAATAAGATAGAACGTCTTATAAGAAAACGAATATTAATTGTTTAGGGTCATTACATTCGTTTTCCCGAATACGACCTTATGCTAAAAAGAATTTGAATAAGGATAGTCTAATATATAAATAAATAATCTACATTCAGGTGAATGTCATCTGCTGATGTTTTGTTTTACACCACACCCAAACTCGTTTATTGTGGCGGCCATTTTTAATTGTGGAGGAGAGAACCTGGTTACAATGTACTTCCGGAATTAAACTGGCAAATTTTTTCACAAAAGGTTCCAGCGGGGTTCGAACCTGAAAAAAAAGATGTAGGATTCGAAACAAAGTGATATCATAGAAGGCAAAAAAAAAACCCTAAATGTGTTCCTAAATCCGTATTAGAGTAACTACTGTAAAATGATCACTATCCTAGCTTTCGAAGAAATTTGAAATTTAAACGAAGCTACCTATCATTCGAAATATCAATTTTGCCAGTTTACATGCCGATGGTTGTTTTCTCTTGGTACATTGTAACCGAGCTCCATCCTCCATCATTTAAAAAACTGACTGCCTCCATATAACTAAAGAAAATTGTTGAGAGCGGCATTCAACACTATTTAAAATAGTAAAATATTAGACAACTGATACCATTTTATGCAGTCGGTACCGCGCTCGACTCTTGATCGTGAGGTCGTGAATTTGAGTCCAGCCGACGGCAGGTTGGTTTTCTGTCCTTTGGACTGAGACAGTAAAAACCGAGCTCCCGTGTCACAGTAGATGTCGGCACGTTAAAGAACTCCCACTGCTCAATGGCTGCAAGTGCCGAGCAAAGGCCAAAATTTGAAGCCCTTCACCGGCATTTGGTGCCGTCTCTATATAAGTGAAAACCTTTTGAGTGAGACGTTGTTAAAAAAACAACAACAACAACAACCAAACAAAAATACCATTTTATGAAAAATAAAACGGTCTGAATTCAAATTATGACATTATGACATCCGGTATGGATTGTTTAGACACCCAATCGAAAAACAAAGAATTGTGGTGCATTCCAGAAACATAGTGCTTCTGTCTTGTTGGAAAACAAAATTGAATATATATTTCATACAAACTTGCTCATACTTTAAATCTAAATTGATACAGTAAGCATTAGGGAATTGTTTTAATACAATAGTCATGGTATCGCACCGAATTTAGATGATTGAAAGAGGTACTGAATATAAAAATTTCAGATACCAAAGTATAAATCAATAGAATGTCCAGGACATAGATACAAAACCGGTAAAAATGGACAAACACGGACCTCTGGAAACCAAGAGGTGGGATCAGGTGCCATGGAGGAGTAAGCATCCCCTGTCGACCGGTCACACCCGCCGTGAGTCCACAGTCAAGTCCAATGAAACACGTGAGGAGTGTATCCTCGTCACAATTGGTACAGACGTCTCAACAACCGCCAACGAAAAGGCAACTCAACATTTCACTTAGTGAAACAGAGTGGTCGCAAACAAGACTATTATACCGACCATAAAATTTGCGGAACGTTGACATTAAACGCGGTTTTCAATATCCCTGTGTCAATAATTTGTCAGTGAGTAGTTTACCTCTGTATATGAAATCTTCATATGTTGTGCACGCCCTGGCATATCGGATCATTTGTGAAATATAAACTCCATATGCAGGTGACTGAGGGATATTACTACTTAAATGTGGAAAATTTACAATGGGAAAGCCGAAATCGTCGCGTTTATCGTATAGCTTAGTTGCTAATTTCCCGTTTATATATATTCCTGTTTATATTAAGTAAAATGTCTAAGTATGAAGCGTGTGTACTTGATTCTGTTGTATCTTTAATTTCTAGTTCGGTGGGATATATCGCATTGACATATGTATGAAAATTGTCATTATTAATTGACAAAACGTCGTCGATATATCTAAATGTCAAATTAAAGGACACCGCTAACTTTTTCTTCTTTTGATTCAAGGATTTAATAGCCAACGATAAAAGTAAAGGATAGGTTTGAATAAGTTTAGTTTTAACATTGACAAGTTTTAAATCTCAAAATAATCTCGTTTAAACCTATTTTAAGAACAAAGTAAAGCTTCATTTTTACTATGGCAATAAACTGGTGACGTTCATTAGCAAGAAAATTTAGTCAAGAAACTTAACTTACACATTATTTGGAATCATTACCATAAAATAAATACAGGGTGTTTAAAAACATGTCCCATTTCAAATGTCTATAACTTTGCACAGACACAAGATAATTAAAAATTGAGAGTTCATAAGAAAGTGTATTTATTTGAAACTTAATTGAACTTAATTAACTTATTTGAGGCCCAAAACCTATGAGGTCACAACTTATTTATAACATCGTTAATGACATCATCAGAAATAGCATTATTTGGTTTTACTACAAAATAGATGCATATCAATGCAATTAATTTTGTCTTCGAGTATACTCATAGAGTCAACATGTACTACTCGAGATCAGAAGAGAAAATATTCCTTCTGATTTTTATTTCAAAAAGACGTATTTTTCCAACTTTTTCCCTCCAAATGAGTTTTGCAAAATAAAAATCTAGATTTACTTGGAAGAAATTCAATTTTACTCACAATTTGAATTAGCTGCAGAAAAATAGGGTTAACTGTGAAACTCTTTAATGTGATTTTGGAGTGTCATTTGTACCCTAATAAGTAAATTATGAATTTAGCGCCCGTTTTTCAATTGCAGACATTTCTATATCTATAATATATATTTGAATATATAGTTATATATAGCTAATGCAATTACAGTTACATAACAGCAAGTACTGGACATAGGGATTCACACATTTATCCTTGACCGTTCAGTTAGGCCCAATACTAATTATGACTAATGCACATGTTTTAATTAAAACTATCCGGTGATCTTTCGATCCTGGGGTTGTAACAGTCAGTTTATTTTATTGATGTACCAAATAATTAAGTAATGATAATATACATAACCAATGAATGTGTTTGTGTAATTGGAAGGGTAATGTAAATATAAAAAGGAACATCTAAAAATAATAGACACAATTGCGAATGATGAGTTCTTTGTCAAACTGATAAAGGCTGTGATTTAAATGAAGACATCTCGCTAAGTCAAACGATGCACAGAGAGACTTCGATCCCGATCCCGATCAATACAGCAGTCTAGATGAATAAGTCTAGACGAATATTTAGTGTGTACATGTGTACAAGTCAATGGGTATGCCATTTAAAATGCTACTGCCGTGTGATTCATCATTTTGTTAATTCAATAGACAAATATGGGCAACGTTGTCCACATTTGATGACGCAAGTGTGTTAAGTGTGAAACGCATTGTAAAAAGAACTCCAACAATGGAATACACATTGGCATTTGCAACATACTGATGAAACATTGATAATTACATTATTTTGGTTACTATTGAAATGAACTTACACTGTACAGTTTCTCTCTAAACGGCATATATATATATATATATAGATATAATTTGTAAAATAGCAGAAAATAAAAACAATAAAAACATGTAAGGTATTTAGTTACAGGATAAATTTTAGTATTCCCGTCCATGTAACACTAACACTAGTGAAATATATATACAGTAAAACCTATTTTAGAGACCACCTGTGTATAAAAACCACCTGGTCACAAAGGCCGTTTTTTTACTGTCCGCAACAGTATCACTCGTGTACAAATCAACTTCTAAATGAAGACATATATATATATATATATATATATATATATATATATATATATATATATATATATATATATATATATATATATATATATATGTGTGTGTGTGTGTGTGTGTGTGTGTGTGTGTATGTTTAATTGATTTATCAGAATGGACTCGTTGTTGTGGCGTTTTTTATAAAGATGATATATTTGATTCCTTTTTATATCATACAGGTGAATTCCTTTTCAAGAATCTAAAAGACTCATACTATACAACCATATTTATTTACAAAAAATAGATAAAATCATTATTACATTGACACTAAATATCTATTCTATACATTTATTTTTTTATATTTTTCAGGAGGTAATCCATGCACAGCAGACAAACCGTTTTTATGTAAATCGAGTACGCCAACTTGTATAGCTTTAGAATATTTATGTGACCACAATCCAAACTGTCCAGACGGTTTCGACGAAAATCCGTCATTATGTAATGCAAGTAAGTCGGATAAATATCAAAGTATTGACAATGTTTGTATAACAAGGGAAAAGTTCATGTCATAGTTTTACTTAATATAAATTTGGAATGACTTATTCGCCATACAAACGGCTTTTCGGTCCATTAATCATTAAGTAAAATGAACTAGCAATTGGTAACATTGGTCCCACAGTGATTATGTCAAGTCACAGATGAATATGACAAAAGTAGCACAACATACATCGCGTCTGAAACATTTTTGCAGCGCAAAATGAGATTTCGCTGTTATATTTATCCTTTAAAGTTTAGTAATGAAATGGTTAAACGTTTGTACAAATACAGCTACACAGGAATGATTACAAAATGCATTTATGAATGCTTAATTTCAAGTCTTTGACTTTCATTGTGTGCGTTCGAGTGTGCTTTAAAAATTTTACAACAAACTCTCATAAATGAATCGATTGATTTTAACGAACAATTAAGACAAAATAATCATTCTAAATGCTTCATAATGTTATTCATAATGAAAATAAATTAGAATGAATGAAAAGTATATAATTATATTATTAACGGTTAAATGATAATTTTCAAGTGAACACGCACATTTATTTAATGTTTCTGGAATAACAATACTGTAGACATTTCAGTACAGACTTGTTCGAACCATAATACTTATAAAATTGTTGTTCAGTTCAATAATAAATATTTATTTTGGGTATTAAATATGTAAGATTATTCAATAGGATACTTTATTATATATCCTACTTGCGTTTGCCATTTACTAAAAACTATCGATAGATGAAAAGTTGCAGTATCCTACAAAATATCCCCCAATATATGTTTTGAGCTTGCGGGACTAATTTTATGTCATATTCATACGCGTTATATGATGACGCATTACGCAAATATTTTATGCAATTGTGATTTGTTGTGGAATAAATAACAAATTTTAAATTATGACCATTGTTTCATTGATAAGGATATATAAAACGTATTGAGAGTGTATGTAGAGGTATTAACGCCCTCGTTTGGGTCGTTTCCGTGCAAAAAACTCCTTCATTGATAAGGATATATAAAACGTTATTAGGTATATATGTAGAGGTATTTACGCTCTCGTTTTGGGTCTTTTTCCGTGCAAATAACTACTTCATTGATAAGGATATCTAAAACGTTACTGAGTGTATTTGCAGAGTTATTTACGCTCTCGTTCGGGTCTTTGCCGTGCAAGGAACACGGACGTAAATATCACAACATATACATTCAATAACTTATACATATATCTCCAGTGACGTCACTGAGTATAGATAACATTTTTCTATACAGATGATTGAATTGCATTTCGGTTTCATATCATAGATATGTTTTCGAATAGGATTTCATTGCATATTATACAATTATGGAACTTTGAGTGGAATGGATATGGTGTAATATTGACCAGAAAACCAATATTGACCGAGGTGATAGCCGAGATAAATATTGGATTTTCGGTCAACATTACACCATATTCATCAACCTAAAAGTCCATAACTGTTCTACAATATAAATATATAGATATATACTAATCCTACAGAGTAATTCCAGTAGTGTAAAAGGGAATTTTCACTGGTTTTCGGAAGAATATGCAAATATATTTTTAGAGGTAAAATACCGGCTTATCCAATCGGAAACCGTTTATTTTAAATTTATTATAAGAACATTGATCTCTGTGTTGATGATACACAAATGATTGACAATCTGAAACGTTTTATTTTGACAAAAGGAAATAGACCATCAGTAGAAGAAGTGGAAGATTTCCTACTACGAAATGAAAAATGGATTATTCCAAAGTTATTTTCTGGTGCCGATCCTGAGTTAGTTGCCCATAGTTTAGTTGGTAAGTAAAACACATAAAGTCCATGTATAGCTAATTAGGTGTAACAATATTTTTAACAGTTAGTTTATCCGTGTCGTATGTCGCAAATCTCAATTTCTATAACAAAGAAACACTGCTTTTGTCTTTTCATGAATCAGCGTGCTTGTTTATGCAAATGTTTCTTACTAGAGTAGCTATATTTTGCCACTCTCATTTTAATGCTACAGTACATATATTGCCCGATTCACATATCGTGGCTAGGCGGAGTAACCTTTTGATTATCATACGGATGATTCTACTCACTTTTCGGTTATGACAAGCTTCACGTGAAAAACATTTTATTTCTTACTGGATACTCGTATGTGCAGTGATAAGTACAACCGATTACTCATGCCAATGTAAATTTAATATTGTCGTGCTTAATTGCCTCAAATTTAAACTCGTCCTGGTCAAGAAAGAGTTATATGAATTTTTATTATACGTTACGCTATATTATCGCTCATACCCTGATCGGTATCAATGGTACCGTGCTAAAACATTTTAGTAAATAACAATCATTATTTTACATAACAAAGCTATGTCGTTTGTCATAGAAATGTACTTAGTAAGTTGACAGGACCTCGCCACTCGTTGTTTGAACATTTAAAATTTTGAATGTTTACAAATGCTAAGATTATTCATTTTGACAGTGGGTACCACTTAGACGGATTTTTCGATTTAGATTTATTATTTATCCATGTATTATACCACTTTTTCCGGATATATTCAAGTATATTAATGTCTAGTTCGGCTGATGAAGTCTTATTGACCGAAACGATTGTGTTGAGCATGTTTTGTTTTTGTTTTTCCGGGGGTGTATTTTTCTAAAACTATAAATTGGTATTGTTAATCATACTGACACTCTACAGTAAGTTCTATAGATTGTATCATATTTTCCCAAAATTCCAACATTCTGTAGTGTCACCTACGTTTCACATTTGTTTTATAGTGTCAAATGATTTGGAAGAGATAAAATTAATGATCGGCGTTGATCCTGAGTCGGAAAAAAACCTTCAAGTTGCGTTCATGGCTGTAATGGAGGGAGACGAAAGGCCTCTACTGAAAATGGGAATGCCAGAGGAAGAATGGTATGACGTTCACTACGTCCTCAATAAACTAGTGGAAGGTGGACTTCAAGTCTGACCTCACTAAGGTCACAACGGATTTAACCGTCTACAAATATAAACCTCGGCATATAATTTTATACAGTATGGATGGAAATTTCCCATTTATTTTCGATAAAAAAGATTTTATAATCAAATCAAACTTACAATGATTTCAAATAAAAGATACATAAGGTCTTTTGGTTTATATAGCGTTGTAAAAAATGTATCATAATATGCTAATTATCCTAATTCAATTGTTAAAAATCTATGATTATTTTGTTAATGAAAATATGGAAGCAATCACATTTTATTATTGTTTATATTAATCTGATATGTAATGTACATGTTTATAAGGCAAATTGCACTTATCAGTTTCAATGTACTATATATATATATATATATATATATATATATATATATATATATATATATATATATATATATATAATATATATATATATATATATATATATATATATATAATTGTCGCGTTATATATATTGTGTATGATTGACAATTGGCCATCCTGTAAATGGAAACCTAATAATTCAAAGACCAATGATGTGTTTATGTTTTAAAAGCCTGACTGACGCGTCCTTAAGTCTATTGCTATATAGAAGACAGGGAAATATTTTTTTTAATTTTTGGTACCCATCAGTTACTTCTATATTTCCGTAAAAGTAATCTTTGTATTTCAAAATGAACAATTACGAAAATAATTTTACAGATCACCATCTAATACTAGGTGCTACGTTTTATTTAAATTGTATGAGAGGAATTCATTTTTTCATATCTCATGTCATCCATGGACAAACAGGAAACATATTGCAAATACTAGATATAAATCCAATATCAATGTAAATATACGCATGCGCAAGAGTTATTGTCCTACTACTGCCAAACATGGCTGCCATTATTAAATATATTTCAAACGAAAAAAATGAAACAACTTAGAGCTTTTCTTTTCTTCTGAGATAATGACTTAAGAATAAATTTTTTTCCTTTATCTAAAGCAGCAAAATCAACAACTGACTATCCTAAAATAATATTTGAATTAGCTACAAACTTGTCGATATTAGATAAATTCTAGATTATCGTTACAGTCTTATATTGTTGCAATCAAATGAACAGTCAAGTAATTACGATTTTATCTACTAAAGATCGTCATCGACAATTGGTAATTTCAAACTGAAGAATATAATTAGATTGACGTCGTATCTGTTTGAATACAACGGAAATTACCTAACAGATAGAAACGTAAAACAATTTGTTTGGAAGTTTAAATCCTTATTGGGGTCGTGTTATAATTTTGTATTATTATAAAATTCTACGGAAGCTCTATCTATATACTGGCCATGGATAAATATTAATAACAAAGCGGATCCGTTCAAATTCCTGGATATGATTTGTACCAATCATGTTCCGTTTGTGTCCGTGTTCGTCAGCAATTAGAAGCCTTCTGTGTATTTTTAAAGAAAAATATTATTGCATTAGCTAATGAAAGAATCATTACTAAATAAACAACGTATTCTTTCGAAATTTTCCTTGAATATTTGTCATAATGATGTAACGAATGTGAATAGCGTTATATAGATGCGCTCGTAACAAACTGACCCTCCTTCCATTAGTCAATATTACAACATACTCCAATATTTTGACACCTGGTAAATTAGTCGTAAACGTCAAAGCGACTGTAAGAATACCACCAAATTAGTTAGAATGTCTTCAATACAATGACAAATAATGAAACACGACGTGCTTTCGTCATTGATTTATGGATTTATTTATGACAAGGAACACTTCCCATATGATAAACATATCTCATACTAAACAGTCCATAAATCATAGGAAATATTTTCAAATCTTGGTCACCTTTCGGAAAGCCACTTCTTCATACACTTCAATATTAAGACAATGATCTGTAATTACTGTATGTGTATTTAAATTAGCGCACTCATACTTTAGCGCTCTAATGTGGTATAGACTTATTAGAGCAATCCTAATTTCGCGCAAGTAATTTATCTTGTATACAGTATGACAGGATGGAGAATTTTAACGCTGCCCTTAAATTAGTCCAATGACTTGAGCGCTAAAGGCGCTAATATTAGAATACCGCTAAAATAAGTACACGTACAGTATTATATATATATATATATATATATATATATATATATATATATATATATATATATATATATATATATATATATATATATATATATAATATATATATATGAATATATCATTTCCTTCGTTATCAACATTCGGCATAGTCTTTATATCTTAAATTTCTGATATACATGCCTATCTATCTATCTATCTATCTATCTATCTATCTATCTATCAATCAATCTATCTATCTATCTGTCTGTTTATTTATTAAAGTATCTATTTATCATCCTTACATCTTTCTATCCTTCTTTCTGTCTCTCTTTCAATCTTTAAATCATCGTAACAAAACTAGTTTATCATATGTCTGATGCGATAGAATCATTCATTAACAGAAATCATGATAGATGCATTGAATGCTGACTGTCTTTCCTCAGAGGCTTAACAAAGTTTGCTTTCAGAAAACCGTGTGAATTTTAACATTCTTCTAAAATTCAAAAAGCCAAAGGAAATTAATTTTGTTCATGAATAATGGTGATACACTATCTTTAAAAGTAAATTTCTTCAAGCTAGAGGAGAAAATTGACTTGGTTCAAAGTTGTATTTGTTCGTTATAGATTGTTTCGTCTCGGGAATAAAGTGCGTATTTCATGTGTACTGTTATTACTTTCATTAAAGAATTATTTTGTTTCCGTAATGTGTTGAATTCATATTACATGCAGCAAACGGAATGAAAATTCTTGCTCAAGATAATTTCCACTGACGCAGAGACATAACGATATATCTATGCAACAGAAAATATCGATAACTTTAACATGAATACTTCGGTATACAATTATCAGCAAGAATGAATGCACTGTTGAATCCACTTTCTTTATATATATATATATATATATATATATATATATATATATATATATATATATATATATATATATATATATATATATATATACACACACACATATATATATATATATATATATATATATATATATATATATATATATATATATATATATATATATATATATATATATATATATATATATATATGGTATACGCAGAATGTTTACCGTATATTCAATTTTGGCGAGGTTGTTAAGATCGCTAAAATTGTATGTCGCTAACAATCAAATCCTCATCGGATGTAAGAGTTAGTTAATTAATGATAACAGCAAATAGTAACCAGTGGTCGTGTGATTAAGACATTCATCTGATTGTACAAACAATGTTACACGTAAAGTACGATCTATAGCCTGGTATAGTGCGTTTGAAAAATTGAACTTTTGCGGAAAATAAAAACCATGTGTACTAATAATGTACATCAAAGTATTTCTAAATATACTACATAACACATATACAATTTTCAATTTTTTTGTCCAGATATGTGAAAGTTGTGTATTAAACCTAATGTAAAGTACAGGTTGAAATTTACCGTGTTTAGTTACATAATTGAACAACGGTGGCGAAGTGTGAATCGTATAGGGGCCGTCTCAGAAAACTATTTAGATATTTGATCGAACTTCGGTCTTTCGTGAAATACAAGTTGATGTACAAAACCACTAATACCACTTGGTAGCACTTTTATGGTCTCGCAGGATTTAATGAAGGCCTAGAGAAGAGGAACAGAAAAACATGGTATATTCTGTGCAAAGTATGAATCTTTCTTAAAATGTGATTAGTGATCTAAAGTAGTACATAATTTAATATAAAACAGCTCAGTTACCAAAGTATAAATCTTTAGGATGTCCAGGACACACATACAAATCCGGCAAAAATGGACAAACATGAACCTCTGGAAACCAAGAGGAAGCACCCCCTGTCAACCAGGCCTTCAGTGTCTTTTGTTTACATATATATTCGCTTGTTTCGTTGACTATTAACATTTCATATATTTTAAACGTATTTCGCTAATATTTTACAAATCTATGCTTGCTTTATTGGACAAGAATAATTCTTTTTGTAATTTATATCAGTTCACAGTTAAGGCTTCCTGATATCGGTATTTAGACAGTAGATTTAAAAAGAATAACTTTACCCTCTGACTCAACATGCAGAGATAGCTGATACAAATTAGCAAGTAGCATAGCATAAGTGTAGAACGGGGACTATGTCATCATATATAATTTGTACATCAAATAAGAATATGAATACTGTAAAACTGCAATTGTTCGCTCTGGTTTAATTTTCGGTTACGTTTTAGGCTGTAAATGAGAGGGCAAACTTAAACTGAAAAAAGAAAGGTTCAAATTCAATAACTGAAGCATGGATATACGTGTCATTCATGAGACTGTCGTGATTAAGGGCGAATTTAAGATGAGGCGAATATTTTTTCTGGCTAACAAGGGGGGAGGGAATCACCAGAGGCGAAAATTTCCAGATTTAAGATTACTATGGTTTTGTAACATCGGGCGGCAAATTGGCACATAGTCCCACAAAAGCGGAATCCGTGTCATTTTGCTGTCTTTCAAAATACAGGACCTCAGTTATCGCGAAAAGGTTACGTACCTACAAATCAAAGCAACTCATTATTTAATGATGGAATCACATGATACAAATGCTGCATGTTGTTTTAGACAAATTTTAAGCTAATTTGTGATGATTTCACTCTCTAAATACAACTGTGAAACCATAAATATCATAAAAGAACGAATGCCCTTGGAACTACAATAACGTTGTCACGATAAAAGTGAAGAAGACAATGACCGCAGAACAAGGCCTTGTCCTAGGTTTCCAGGAACAATCCCGTAAAGTATTACCATATACCTGTATATGCAGATGTTATGAATGTTTTCTACTATTTATCAACTACATCAATGTTACAACCTCTTTTTATGGTATCCATTATAAATAGGAGTGGGTTAAATACAGATATTTCCATCGCAATCTTGGTAAATTCCGAAAAAAGTCAATTTCATCGAAATGTCGTAAATAAAAACTTTCTCCAGATGCAATCTTATATTTGACATTAATAGATATTTGTAAAAGTTTTTTGTACAAGTATATGTTTTATGCTTTTTATGTTTTATGCCATCAAAGATGAAGATACAGATTAATGTTTTGACAAGTAATCTAAAATAACAACTTTGATTGGCAAGAGTTATTCCCCTTTTGATCCGATATAACAAAAACATCATTATATAACCATACCAGGCAAATAATTGTAATCCTTTATACCACGAATACCTTTTAGAATAGACACATTTTAGTGAAAATGTCATGTTCTTAAAGGAACATTGGCTGTGATTACCCCCCCCCCAAAAAAAAATTCGTTTTATTGTCTACTTTTACCACTTGTACTTGATGTACAATAACAAATAAGATACATAAACAGGCATAAAGTATCTTATATACCCATATATTTGTGAAGATAAGGTCACGTCCAGTGTGATATGCAATATAGTAAGATTGAATTAATCACTTGCAAGTGAAAAGGTGCTTAACTGGGTTTCTCAATTTTCACCAAATATATGGGAATTTAAGAATATTTATGCCTGGGTATTTTTGTTTTTGTTTTTGTTTATCAAAATAAGTAGTAAAAAGGAAAGAATTTAAAAAAAAAAACGAAGCTAATGCTCCTTTAAATGCTGGTAGTAGAAAAAAGGCAAGCAGAAGTCGACGTTTGTCGTTAGTTTAGGCGTCAATTATTTATCGTTGTAAAAGGCATTTCCAATGATGAAAAATGTTTCTGATTCCGTTATATCGTAAGGATAAATGCTGCATATGGATACAAAACAAGGTCGGCTAAAAAGAGGACACGGTTTGTGCCAACAGGTATACCGAAACATTGCCAAAACACTCTAAATTAGTCTTTACCTATTGTAAATGAGTAATTCCAGCATCTTTTTATATCAACGTCAGAGTACTTGATTGATTTAATCAGAGTAGTGTTAAATGAAATAAGCATCTAGATGTCCAATAACGAGAATTTGAATTTGCGGGGATTAAATCACTTCTAGTGAAAAAGCAAAAGCAATTGAAACTGATGTCAATAAACCTTTTACTATTCCATGTACAACTTGTACATGTATATAATGTATATAAAGAGTGAGGAAGTCTTATTTTTGGATACAATGTCAAGGAACTGTGTGTCTTTAAATTTTCTAAAAGCTGTTTCGAATTTTAGTACGCATATAGGATTTTCGGCACTTTTTTTTCGAAAAAACACATTTATATTTAGTTTGAGCTCAACTGATGAAGTCTTATTGACAGAAACGTTTGTTTTGGCCTTTATTGTTAAACTAAACGTTTGGTATTGCTAATAATATTTACATCAATCCTCTTATTAGTAGTCGTACAGTACTTCTGATGTCTCTCCTGAGCCACTGTAAGTCTTTAGTATTGAGAACTGATAGTTGTTTGACAGGGGAAACATTTGCTTCCTCGTTTTCGTTACCGTGTTCAATACATGATATTATATTAATAACTTGATCGATACCACATATTCGAATTACGTCAAAGTTGAAGAACGTTCGTAAGTAAAAGTGAAGAAAAATCGATGGAGAATCGAAACTCAAGTCCAATACAATACGACAAATTGTATATCAAATAAAAATTCTCAAAATGAAGAACAATTATCGATTCAAAACGGAATGGGACCAGGTATCCGGAAGGAGTCAGCGTCCCCTTTTAGCCAGTCACACCCTTCACAAATGTTACATATTAGTGGGTTCGATGAAAATGTCAATATCACTGAAAATGTCATCAATTAGTGTTTCAGCTGACTGATGAAAGGACGTTACTGTATATTGTCTTTTACCACTATACTATCTAGTATTCTTGAGAGGGGGACTTCATATTGTTTAACAAGAACCCAGTGTCGACCATAAAACTTCCTGCGTGACGATTACAAGCGTTCTACAACGTATCCCTGTGTGATACATAAGGATATACGTAATTCCAGTGTCATGCCTTATAAATAAGTATTTTTACATTTCACTGCGAAATCGACATTTTTGAAAATTACCTAAAAAAATCACGTCACAAACAAGAATAAAGTTTGCAAATTAAATGCAAAAATCGGACTAAAACGGACGACTCAAAATCTCAAGTAATAGATAAATAGTGTTCTGGAACTTGAATGCCGTTTTCGTTTTTGTTTTTGTTTCACAGTTCTATCCTGTAATAGAAAGCAAAAACGACTTTCTAAATTTATTGATGTATTCGTTTTCTAAATTGGTTAAGGAATGAAACTTTCTCTCAGTGGATTTGCTGTTATTCTATTACATAAACACCGGAGGGTCAGCAGTCTATATATGGTTACAAAAGATAAATAATTATTTCGTTCTTTAAATAATAAAACACTACTATTTGTCATTATTACTGAATTTACTTCCGGAATAATACTCGGAATCCATAAGATAAGGTTCACACAGAGTAAATATTGAGAACGACACATACATAAATGTACAAGGGATATAATAGTGCATTTTGTTTATTAATTTTCTGGTAAGCACTAGATGGTAGAAAGTAGAAGGTATCAGGTGATCCTCATACTTATTTATCGTACTATTTTTATTCGTTGATAATATAAACTAACATGTTATGAATTTATAGTTCTACCATAACGCTATATTACAGTGCATGCAAATTAAATTACATGTATATCTGTTATTGACTCGTAGATTCTCTCTGACATCAATAACAACTGTAAGTTTAATTTGTCTGCTAAAAGAGAGTACAATTCTCATAATGTTAGGTTTCATTTATCTAGGCCTAGGGTGATATACTATAAAATCAATTTTAATTTTAAACTTAGCCAAGGAAACCAAGACGTAACCCCATTCTCTGTTCGTATATTTCTATCTTACAACTTTGTCCAGATCATAATATCGTTAAGCTATCACTACCGACCGAATCAGCATATACCAGAAGAGTAACTATGAGTTTGCTATAGTCATACTGTTAGTGTAAAATAAATTTGGTTATATGGAGACCTCGATAAATCCCTTTCTTTTCAAACATAAAGAATAATAGGGGGATTCTAACAAAGCAATGATCTACGTTTATAAAGAAATTGTTGCATCATATGCATTATCTACGGAACATAAAGGAGGATTAGCTGTGTTTTTCAAAACAAAAATATATCTTCCTTTTTACTACTTAAATAGGGCATTAGCTGTGTTTATCAAAAACATAATTTCAATTTTTTTCTACTTTTACTACTTGTACTTGATGCACAATAACAAATAAGAACTATACACAGGCATAAAAAATCTTATTTTCCTATATATGTATGTATATATATATATATATATATATATATATATATATATATATATATATATATAAATATATATATATATATATATATATATATATACAGAGAGATGTATTCACTTTACAGACCCTCTAACACTAGCGCAATTAAAGGAACATTAGCTGTGTTTCCCCAAAATACTTCTTTTTTTCTAATTTTAATTTGTACTTGATGTACAATATTAACAAATAAGAGCTATATACAAGCACAAAAAATTCTTATATTCCTATCACCTTTGTGCAAATAAGGTCAGGTCGACTATAGTAAGCATATACAAATAGTAAAATTGAGTTAATCAGTTGCAATTGAAAATGTCCCAAACCTGAGTTTCTCAAGCAATTTTCATAAAATATATAGGAATTTAAGAATTTTTATGTCTTTTATTGTGATTGTATATCAATCTAAGTGGTAAAAAGGGGAACTATATTTTTTTAGAAAAAACCCACAACTAATGCCCCTTTAAATTAATGTGAAAATAAAAAGGATATATACAGAGAAAGAAAAAGTCTTAAATTACAATATATTTTTGTGAAAATTGCTTAAATAAATCGAAATGAAATTTGATAAACACTGCTAATGAGCCTTTAAAAAACCAAACACCATATTCGTATATACCTAAAATGGTATAACACTTTACACATTGAATGGAAACCATCACATGATGAAATATATCAAATGTCAATTATGTTTGATATTGATTAACATATTGATATTGATTTGTTTGACATTAGATTATATTGGCCGCTAATATGTAAACTACCCTGAGGTACGTTATGTTCTCCACGTGGTGTGGCATTTCACTTATCAAGTTCTTTACCTGCGGGTTAGAAATTCAAACTGAATAATTTGACACGGCACAATTTGGGATTTATTTTAAATTTTAATTTAGTGTGGCGTCAGTATCGTTGATTATTTCAAATACCACGAGGTTTACGACTATATTGGAAATATTATGAAATGTATGGGACGTTATTATGGCCAATAATGTCGTGTTCGAATGAACGTGGACTGGACTCCATGGGTACTTCTTCATTTTAATTTCAAAGGAACTGACAAGTCAAACGATAGGAGAAAAATAATATAATAATATAAAACTCACACTCAGTAATGTATAAATGGCCAGGAAACACAATATAATGAGTACATATAACACTGCAATATGATAATTCTGTGCGTTGGTTATTAAACAAGAGGTCTTATTACTTTAGCGTCAAACATTGTAAAGGTGTCTACTTTCCTCAACGATAAAGCAACTGATTTTCACGAATTTAAATAAAGTTTACAAAGGCAAGTATTTCAAGCTTATAATTATGTTAAAACTAACAATTAAATTGGTTTGAAAATTGGTTTTAGGTGTGTATATCGTTTCAGAGTTGGATTTGTCGTTTAAATTTAATCATAGCGAATATTATTCTTTATTTCATTTAATCCATTAGTTAGATAAATTAATGTAGAGGCTGTAATGGCACGTACATTATCAAATGATTAAGTGTTTTCTATGAGTCCAAATGCTGTTTTAAACTGATTAGAACTGCATCGGATGACGAGCATAGAGTGCCAGTGCGTTCGGGACTATTTGTGACAAGACGTTGAGCAGGCGTCATTAAGTACTGAATTAACTGAAAGTGATACAGTCTTAGGATTTTGTTCTGAAAGAGATGAATTTTAAGATTAAGAATATCGTCCTAAGTATATATACTCATTTTTCAAAACGCCTTGTGTCCTAAATCATTTTCATGGTCCTAATTATCATAGGACTGACCAATCAGCGATGCTTTGCCATGGTAATTAGGACTAAAAGTTAGAATTTAGGACCTTTCGTAAAACGGACTCCAGTTGTCCAGAAGGAGTCAGCTTCCCTGTTAGCAAGACACACCCGTCGCAAATATGACATGGAACCTCTCGCGTTCGGTTTTGTGAATTTATATATATATATATATATATATATATATATATATATATATATATATATATATATATATATATATATATATATATATATATATATATATATATATATATATATATATATATATACAAAGCACTAAACCCAGTAACATTATATATATAGATCTAAGCAGATAGACACAAGTCATAACACGAATTATATACAGCAATAAAATGACTAACGACACGGGCAAACATGGAGTCAAATTTTCGGGACGACCTGCCCTTTCTTCAGGACTAAGATATTACAATAATATAAGATCAAAATCAAGATCAAAATCAAACAAATGTTAGTGTCAAACTGAACTGCCAATGATTATAATGAAATGTGAATGAAATAAACAAGCGTGAAAAAAATAAACAAAATTTTAAATTAATTTTTTATAGTTTCTTGCTAATTTGACAGTTTGTACTCTATTGCTTCTTTATCAGTTTACATATCATTACTTGTTTTATGGTGTAGTTGATATAAGTTCCTAAAAGTTTTAGATTAATCCTACTTTGAAACCATAATAATTTGGAATTATATGTACAGTAAATCCTACTATAGCGGCCACCTCTATATAAGGATTACCTGTTTATAAGGGTAAGTTTTTTTCAAGTCCCTTGACTGCATACTTAAACTAAATAGGACCTGTGTATAAGGGTCACCTGCACATAAAGGTAAATATTTTCTGGTCCCTTGGGTGACCCCTATATAAGGTTTCACTGTACTATGTTTCATTTAATATAATGTTGAATTTCCTGTTTGACAGCGGTTGTTAATATTCTGTCCTCATTTATTTCATTTGAATTTGACTATGGATTCACACCGGGTTCGACAGGTCAACAAGTGATTCTTTCTCCTCCATGGCACATGATCCCACGTCTGGATTTCCAGAGGTCTGGGTTTGTCCAATATTCATAAGATTTGTATATGGTACCCTGCACATCCTGTAGATTAAAACTCTAGAATCTGTAATCTTAATATATGGTATATTGCAGGGAAGTTTAGATACCCCACCCGTTGTTGATTGTTTAAGTAAACCTGTATCCTTTATTTTATAGTACTTTCGAATACGTGGCTGGACGTTCTGTCGACGCAATGTTTTAAACTAACATCATGCCTCTTTTTGTTGTTATATAGAAATGATTAATAATTCGTGGTAATTTATTTCAGTTTTAATTTCATATAATCATATATTATCACATGTTCCCTTAGATATTGATGGTTCTGTCTAATAACGTAGATTTATCTAAAAAATCAAAATATTTTATGTTCACATAAAATCAATTTTCTCATCATCTTTATAGCATCATATCTCAATTCCCACCGTTACTCGCTAATATTAGTTTATGTGTCAGGTTATGATGCCCGTTATCAAAGTGCAGATTTATTCATAGACTTGCTTGTTGGGATGTATATAAAAAGTGAAAAACAAATTAACCGTCTCATGCAACGGAGGAATTTAATACATATATTGTTTAGGTCGGTCTCACGTGGTTTTAAAATGTATATCATTATTTTAGTTCCTCTGGTTCATATTTTGAATTCTAACGAAGATCATTTACTGTAAGTATGGTATTATGTAAATAATTTTACGTCCGCTAGATCGTTGCCACTGCCGGTGGACCGTATGAGTCTCCATAAATCTAGTACCTGGTATTTCGATACCAGTTGATAATCTTATACTAAAGTAATATTCCGCAATTCATCTACAATCTAATTCTTCAAAAGCTAGGTTAGTCATCTTTATTTTTCGCGAAACACCGGCTCTTAAGATGATATTTTCGAAATTACGAATTCTCATTTTGTCATACTATTACCGTAGTTCATTACAAAAATTGTCATCCATATACACCCCTTTTTCTGTTGTGAACTCACAAAAAATATCAACCGTCTTCTAAATCCTGCCTCTTTTTATTGAATACCTGTTGGCTAAAATCAAACCCAAGAATATTGCAATGTGCCATTCAGTTTCACTTTCTGTATCAGGTTAAAAAATTAAGTGATAATTCTATTTTGGCGAGCAAGTACTCTCGCGAAAATGCGCGAAAAAAAATCTAGCAAATAATCCGGATTTACAGTATATCAAATTGATATACAAACGAAGTCTATTTCCAGTTCTGCCTTGCTCTACACAGAGTATTATTGACGGTCTCCCAGAATCGATGCGCATATATATTTTCGAAGAAAAAGAAATCCTCTCAAAAACGTAGTTTCCCATCGGAAAAGAAATTTGGAATCAAGACGTCATGCACCATAACGATAGAAGAACGGATCGATAATGTTTAATTTCTCAACAGTTTAGATAGGTGTGTGAAAGCAGCCTGACATTTATAAGTAAAATGGTAAGGCTTGTCAATCCCAAAAGGATAATCATGAATAGAAGGAAAAATTAATGAACTCTTCAATGGCTCATTTTATCCGCTTAAGTACACAATTATTCTACATCGACCTCAAACAGACACATTTGAATCTGAGAAAATGTTCATTTGTACTGTAGTTGGTCAAAAGCTATGATAGTCATCTTCTTTACAGTGATTCGTCTTATACATATTTGGGAATACATTTAGGTTTATTATTTGGCCTTATGTGATACCATTATTCTTCTTTCGAAACTATACATCTGTTTTAAATTCGAGCTCAAGTGATGAAGTCTTATTGATAGAAATGATCGTTTTGAGTAACTGCTTTCGACCCTTTTCTACAAAACTATAACTATGGTTTATAGTTATGATATATACAAAACACCCTTACGACAATTACTATCAAAATATACCGTATGATATAAGTATAGGTAAACTACGTGCTGACAAGTTATTGTCGCAGATATATCGTAAATAGCATTTGATGTCAACGTTTCGAAATTTTGACGGTCGTTATGATAACCTCGTTTGCGATTATTCTGTTTCCCTTAATGTTGAGTTACCTATTCGATAACTGTCGTTGAGCTGTCTGCTCAAGTGTGATTTGAATTTGATTATGGACCAGATTTGAATATGTATCCTGGGCATCCTGAAAGTTTACACTTTGGTATTTTTATTTTGGGGATTTTTATATTACACAATTTGAATGTTTGATTAAAATAATGATTGCATTTTCACTGCTCCTCTAGAGATTAACTTTCCTATAAATTCACGAAGGGACGTGTATGTAAATTGAAATACTTACGGAATATTTGTATAAACGTTTGTATTAATAAACCTTTGTCTGTATAGATTATGACATTGTTTGGTGAAGGAAGAGTTTATACAAAATGTTTTCTATGTATGTTAACATCTGAAAATTGAAATCAATATATACTCTGGTTTTCTGGATTTCCAGAGATTCGAGTTTGTCCAGTATTCACCAGAGCTGTATTTTGAATCCTGGACATCCCGAATATTTATACTTTGGTACAGTGATTATAGAGTCGTGTATACCACTGTTTAAAATGCTAAAAATTTCCGTTCGTTCACCCTCACTTCCGGACACGTGATCACATCCTGTTTGGGATTCGCAATTGTTCTTCATGTTGAAAGGATTTGTTTATCCAATTTGCCGTATTCTAATGGACTTGGAGTTTCGATTATCAATTGGTACCTCTTCATTGTAAAATCGCGAATTACAGTATTCGTCAATAGGCCTGAAAGGTAAGTAATCGCGTTTTACGGTATATTATTTTTTTTTTATTAAGTGGCTAAAACACTACTGAAAAGTGAAGACAACAAGCAATTGTAGATAATTTTGTGTTAGAAGAACCGAAACAAGTCAGCGGAATTTTAATATTATCGGCTACTAATTAGAAATAGACAAAGGTAATCAGTCGATCAATAAACAATGCCATCACAGGTCATGGTACTATGAACAGAATCAGCAGAATTGGTTCGTGTTGATTATCATTAGACGTACTGTCATATGTAGTATTTGTCTATTTTACGTAAAATGAATAGCTTTCAATGCGATACAGACTTCCGATATACTCTGATAACGACCTCACAAAAGATCTGTATAAGCTGTTATAACAACAGTATTTTGGATGGAAATCGAAACGAGGTTCTATGTCTTAGTAGCCTTGGTACATTATACAACCTTCAGTGCATCAATATAATAATGTCCAAGGTATTGGTCATATTTACCGGCTCTTTGTCCGGAGGTAGTGACCGTTCCATGTGCGAGAAAACATAACATAAATAATATATTCGTCAAAAGCCCTAAATTCGTCAGAGTCCTTCTTACGACACTTAGTCTTATGATTGTATTTCGTTTAATCTTGCGTACATAAACATCAGCAAATGTTAAACATACGTTTCTTTATGACACACTAATTTGAGAATATGCTTTAAGCTTTTGAGTATATATATTTGAAACTTTATAAGCTTATTAAACGGACCAGAGTGAATTATCTATTGGTTTTCTGGAACACATGTAGTTTTATGAACTTTCAATCATATGGAATATTCATTCACTATACCGAAAAATTCTAATGGTCTTAAGAGTAGGCTAAAATCAAAATCATCAATTTTGCGGGAAACAACCAAACTGATCGTCGCATTCGTAACCAATACTATTCAATGTTACTTGTTTACATTGTCTTCTACCATATTGTAACAGTCAAGACATTAATTTTCGTACTCGTTGCTTGGTTGTTATTTTTCACGTGCGTCATTGTATTATAAACTAATGCGACTCATGGGAAGAAATTAGATTGACAATAAAAGGACAATAAAACTGGTAATAATTTTTGGTGACTTACGTTTTATCCCCACTATTTACTTAATTTATACTGGGAGAATATTACAGAGTTTATTTATATTGGTTTCTGAAAGCCATTTGTATTTGGTGTTGTGGAAATATTTTGTGCTGGAATCTAAGGAAAAGACTATCGTATATTTTGGTATTGTATTCATCTTGTGACAACCTCTTAAAAGGCATATGCTTTACTAAAACATCTGTTTCTACGTCTACTGCTGCTGCATTAACACTGATGATGATGATGATGATGATGATGATGATGATGATGATGATGATGTCAGCGATATACAATTGTACTATTTATACATGAACTACTATCGATATACATGCGATATAAATATATGACACATGTTTACAAATACAACCAGTTTAAATTGAACCATAACAAGGGTGACAGACTAGTTTGGCTGTTTTTTTTTTTAATTTTTCGTTTTTTTTTTTTTTTTTTTTGTTTTTTTTTTTTGGGGGGGGGGGGGGTGTGGATTTATTTTTGTTCGTTTATTAGTTTTTTTTTTTTTTTTTTTTTTTTTTGTTTGTTTCGTTTTTTGTTTTTGTTTTTTTTTTTTTTGAGATAGTATTATGGGGTATTGGTCTTGAAAGATTTTGATTAAAAAATAAAAATGTAATTGATTTGAGCACAGATTCAACTATACCCACTGTTTACAATGAAAAAACGTGAGTATAATACCTACGCAAATTATGATTATTGTCTCGAAGTCTAAACATAGTCATACAATTAACATTGCGACAATGCATTAAAATATTAGTCAATAAATATCATTGTTTTGAACATTATTCTAAAATGGCATCGTGTAAATTAACAGCTTTTGAAAATGCTGTAGGTTTCTAAATATTGTACAGTCTTAATGGTTTATCGGTAATATGAATTAACTATTGGAAATGTGTAACAATGTATTGCTGTGACCTCTTATGTGAAAAAATACTCGTAGTAACTACATCTATCTCAGCTATTTTTTATTGTCCGGATCGGGATCGGTATGTACCTTGAGAGCAAATGCGTTAATTTTATTCTACTGGGAAATATTACCATTATCAAGCTCTGTGTGTTAAAATCGATAATATGATCAACATTGATTAGCGATCAAACTTTAGAAAGAAGGTCTGTGATCTAAAAATAAATACACATTCCGAACGTTGAAATCAAACTTGGTAAGTATTTAATAAAATTATTGATCAGACGTTTTCCTGAAAGTAGTAATAAAAAGTGTTCCATTTATTCGCATTTAATTGGTTTTCTTAGACATGTCAAATACAGAAAACGTAGACTTGTTGGTGTAAAAAATCATTGCAATTTTCGCCGGTGATATTTGCACATTTCTATGAAAATAAGTTTTAAAGGCATTTTGATAAAACCACAATTGGACCTGAACATTGATTAAAAACTCTAAAAAAAAATATCTCGCCGTAGTAATTTTAACATATCAAGTATATACTGCGACGGGAGTGACATGCAAACAAGGGACTCTGTCTGCTTCCGGACACCTGATCCCATTCCGTTTACGATTCGCAAATGTCATGAACTTCCTGAAGATTTTTATTTCTTCATTAAATTGGAAAGAATGAAATACGTCGACGATTAATATTCCTTCCATCTATGAAAGGATCAAATGTTTTCCAGCCACCATGTTCACATACGATTTCTTTTCACTAATTACAACATTGTAACATTTTTTTTTCAACCCGGGATATATTTGTATAAAACATCGAATATTTGAAACAACAGGGGTTTTAATACAACTAAAAAATTTGTTTTGACATCTTGCCGTGCCTTTAATATCAACGTATGTAGACAAACCGGTAGAATTTTAAAAGTATGGATTCAACAATCAAATTTACATTCAACAGTAGATGTTAATATCATCGTTTTTATCAAAGTCAACACGTCGCTTCTATCTAAATTTTAAACAGTCATTGCATTTTGTTGTGGTGATTTTGTTTAGTTTTATAAAAAAAAATAAGCTTTAAATCAGACGTTTGTACATAAACCAATAGGATTCTGAATATATGAAATCAATTATCAAATTTACATTCAACATTAAATATTGATATCGCCATTGTTACCCGTATAAACTCTTTTATCTAAAATTAGAATACTTGCATATAACCGTACTTTTAAATATGGCAGATATTGTAAATTTCCATCTAGCTGTTCAAATGAAGTTTATAACTTCAATAAAATTATCTAGACGACTAAAAAAGTTGATTCTGAAAATTTTCAATTGTACAAGTATGTGATCCGATGTAATTCCTATCTGATTGTGTCACAGTGTCAGACTCTGAGCAGACGGTTATTGCCAGTTAAACACCGATCTTTGATCTTTGAAAGGACAATGACGTCCATGCAGTAATACTAACTAAATGATTTACACAAACACCACACACAGACTTTTCAATACAGCCATTCATTTGTACCTTAGCAGCTTCTTGGAAACGGAATGCCTAAATAAATCTGAGGTTTTGTGTGTTCATCTTGTTATTTTCCTCACCGAGATTTGTCGTAAACATGACAGCGGTTCACTGTTTCTACAGTCTGTGTGTCCTACAATACCATGATTTAATGAATAAATAAATATTTTTCACAATAGTTATATATTGTGTTCTAATATCGTTAGTGTACAACGACAACCAGTCTTTGCATGAGGGGCCTCCGTGGTTATAAAGCATCGAATTTTATTTTGTGATCAGCGCGAGTTCGCCAGTTAACCCATTTGATTTTGTGACGAGGTTTGCCAGTTAATTTGCGGAAGGTCAGTTTTGACTCCTCCCGGGTTCATTGTACTCGGGTTCTCTCCTCCAATACTAAATACCTTGGCGCGCCCCCATATGACTGAATAATTGTTTAGTGTAGCAAAAAACAAAATTAAAATTCAAAAGTCATCGCATGACTTACATTTCATCTTGGCCGACAAATTAAAGTAAAACTGGGTAATAAATAGTTAAATGATGTTACGTCATATCTAATATATATCTTCATATGTCTATTTGTTTATATCTTCCAGAAGTGAGATATACAAGGGCCTGTTCAACATATTATAATTCTTAAACCGATGCAAACTACTTACTGTTGTTGTCACACGGATATGAGGAATCACATTTAGAGCCAACATTTCGCAAATATTACGGTCGTTCAAAATACTTGTTTGGAATATTACTATGTTTCACTAACTGAAGGTTTATATATCTCTATTTGTTGTATCGTCTATCATGATTATGACGAGGAGTTATTTCTTACTCGATTTTATTTGAATTTAACAGTAGAGTCACAACACGAGTGGCCGGTCGACAAGGGGGAACTTACTCTTCCATGGAACTTGATTCCACCTCTAGATCTTCCATCTCCGTGTTTGTCCAAAGTCCACAGGATTTTATTTTGATCTCTAATACCTCGACCTCCAAATGATGGTCATTATGGCCAAATGAGGTGACCAGACCTGAATTAAGCATCCCCTGCCGACCGGTCACACCCGCCTTGTCCACAGTCAAATCCAAGTGAAATACGTGAGGAACGAGTCCTTGACACATTGGTTAAGACGTATCAACAACTGCCAACGAAAAGGCAACTCAACATTTCACTTTTTGAAACAGAGTAATCGCAAACAAGACTATTATACCGACAGTAAAATTTGCGGAACGTTGACATCAAACGCGGTTTTCGGTATCCCTGTGTCAATAATTTGTCAGATATTCACTGGTTTTCCATAAAATATATAGTTATATATTGATAGGTGAAATACCGGTTTTACCATAGAATATGTAGTTATATATTTTGAGACTTGAAATACCGGCTTATTCCATCAGAAACCGTTTATTTCTAATTTCCATAACAAAAGCTGTTGTTGACGGCATCTCTTTAGATTGTCAAATGTATACTTTTAAATGTATGTATTTAGTGAATGCTATATATAATCCCTTTTCACTTCACTATTTTTTTCAGTGGTTAATTTTAGTTTTGTGTTGTTATATAATAACATTTTTCTTTTTTCTGTTTCTTTCTTTTTTTTTAACTCTTTATTCGTGTGACTGAGCCTTGGGGTGTGAGGTGGAGTGAAGGTAAGGCTACACTAAGCTAAATGTTTAATAAACGTCTAAAAATCAACTCTATACCTTTTAAAAACAATAAGAATATCTCTGAATACATAATTATCTTCCATATATCGTGATTAAAACTCTTAAACAAAGTTTTTTTCAGGCATTTTATAAATACTCTATTGCAATACAATATGTATCTGACTTTATCGTGGTCAAAGACTCGGCGGACCTTTAAACATGCATGCTCAACAATTTTTTAAACCGAAGAAATGTCGAAAAAAACGCAATCATTATTATATACATGCAATTGATGATTTTCCCTGGCGATAACGTTGATTTTGTATGTTAAGCTTGTTGTGATGTGTATAAACGTATGACTTATCTGTATGATGTATCATTGTTATGACTATTTTTGATGATATGTAAATACTAAAATCAAAGAGTAATGTGTGTTTAATTACTGAACTGTAATTTAAAAAAACAATTTGTGCTTATTTAGTAACAATTTCTTTTATTTCCAAATACATGCACTATTACATCAATGGTCGTTACTCTTGGTATCAAGCATTAACCCAACACTTTTTCTATTCTACTGGGTTTTTTCAATGATTATGAAACTATCATTATATAACAATAATTTCATGAAATTGTTAAAATTCAAGAATTCAGGGGTGAAGTACTTTACACATGCTGGTAATAGTCTCCAACGTCGCCCACTCACATCCGCCTTAAGTTCCACAGAAATACAGATCAAAGTAACATTTTAAAATATAAAACAAAACCGCGTCACATTTTTCGTCTGAATGAATTTCAGACGTATGAATGTTTGCATGTTAGATAAAAAAAATATCAGTTGTAATTCTGGAATATTTTTTAAAACTCGATTTACAGCATTGAAGGGCGACAGTATGTGTTATTAATGCGTTTAGGGAGACACGCTAAGAGGCAGTTAAGGTAAGATGAAATGTCAGCGGAATACACCGTGATATACGGGAAACATAATGCGTCCAAATGCGTCATTAGGGGACTCATGCTGCTCTGACAAAGAGACAAAGAACAAAAAATACACAAACGCGACATTACAATGTTAAAATCCAAAAGATAAATCATCAGGCTGCCCAGGACACATATACAAATCTGGTGAATATTGGACAAACAGAGGTGAAATCAGGTGCCATGGAGGTATAAGCATTCCCTATTGACAGGTCACACCCGCAATGAGTCCACAATAAAATCCAAATGGAATAAGTGAGGAAAAAATCCTCGTCAAAATCGGTACAGACGTCTCAACAACCACCATTGAACAGACAATCAAATATTTCATTTAGTGAAACAGAGTAACTGCAAATGTATATGTAGAGCAGACTAACAAGAGCAGACTAAAATACACAAACATGTTACAATAAACAAAAATGTTACAAGTCATGATATCGGTAGGCACTTATAGCGTACCAAACAGACGAGGAGCACAAATACAAAAAATGCGATATTACAAATCATGATAGACAGTACGTACGTATAGATTAGCAATGAGGAAAGAAACAAATAATAAACAAACGCAAACATTATAGAGTATCAAACAGACAAGGAACATATAATACAAAAACGCAAAATTACAACTCATGATACTAGTAAGTACGTACGTGAAGAGTAGAAAACAGACAAGGAACATATAATACAAAAAAACCGGAAAACTACAAGTCATGATACTAAGAAGTAGGTACGTACAGAGTAGAAAACAGACAAGGAACATATAATACAAAAACGCAAAATTACAAGTCATGATACTACGAAGTACGTACGTATAGATTAGCAAACAGAAAAAAAAAACAAATAAAGAAACAAATAATACACAAACGCAACATTATAGAGTAAGGACAAGGAACAAATAATACAAAAACGCAAAATTACAAGTCATGATACTAGGAAGTAGGTACGTGCAGAGTAGAAAACAGACAAGGAACAAATAAAGAAACAAATAATACACAAACGCAACATTATAGAGTATCAAACAGAGAAGGAACAAATAATACAAAAACGCAAAATTACAACTCATGATACTAGGAAGTACGTACAGAGTAGTAAACAGACATGGAAAATATAATACAAAAACGCAACATTACAAGTCATGATATCAGTAGTTACGTATTTGTATCTATGTCCTGGACAATCTATTGATTTATACTTTGGTATCTGAAATTTTTTATAGAGTAGCAAACAAACAAGTAACAAATAATACAAAAACGCGATAATACAAGTCATGATAGACAGTACGTACGTATAGAGTATCAAACAAACAAGTAACAAATAATACAAAAACGCGATAATACAAGTCATGATAGACAGTACGTACGTATAGAGTATCAAACAAACAAGGAATAAAAATGCACAAACTAGACATTGAAAGTCATGATAGACAGTACGTAGTACGTACCTATAAATTAGCAATCACACAAGGAATAAATAATACACAAACGCGACATTAAAAGTCGTGATACTGGACAGTAGGTACGTATGTACGCAAACATGTAAAAATCAAATTATTAATGGTGATGTTTTATGCATGGAACATAACCTTAGTGACTTATAATATCATTCTTCGTATAAAAAAATCAATTCCCAGCATGTTCAACTATGTTGAGTGTATTAAACATGAATAATTTATTTGTTATTGGATAATAAATGAATAGGGTAAATTCATGTCAAGTGGCAGAGATATTATATCAGTATGATATATTCTTCCATGGACCAATATTATATATATAAAGTGATCGAGTTTGCTATTCCTCAATCGTTTGTGCAATGTAAACTTGTTTTGGTACGATAATTGAAATCAAACACCCAATTTGTATAATAATAAATTTTTCCTATTATCTAACATTTTTAATAGAATGAAAATAATATTTTTTGAATTTTACATAAATTGTACATGTGATGATAATTGGAAAAATAAAAACAGAAAAACACTAAAATTTCACAAATTTTCGGCCAATTGGCCTTTATCAAGTGAAAGACGACAATATGTATATCAGTTACATAGTTTTAGGTCTGCACAATACAAAGCTCCAGTGCAAATGTTTTTTTGAATAGCTTTCATCAAGGTCTAATTAATCCAGTCTGTTAAAATGTGTACAGGTTTCCTCCCCTTTTTCTTTGATTGCTGATACTATCAAACTTTATTTCTCGACTACTGAATACATGTGTTGATGTCATGTTTTTGTGCTTCTTTTTCAATGAAATATTGCTGAAACTTATAACACCACAAGAGTTTGGATACTTTGCCATGTATAGAATTATAATTTCATCGATTCTGTGTCGAGCGTTTATTTTCATCACAAACACATACACACACACACACACAAACACACTGACAAACAGACAGACAGACAGACAGACAGACAGACAGACACACACACACACACACACACACATATATATATATATATATATATATATATATATATATATATATATATATATATATATTTATATATATATATATATATATATATATATATATATATATGGTTCATGACTACAAAACAATAATATATATATATATTTATATTCTCACACATTATGTTTATACTGATTCGCCTTTCTTACAATATTATGATTTTTATTTGGGCAATTTTTTTTCAATTATTACATTTTCTGGTCAATCACAGATATTTAATTTCACACCGTGTATAAGTTATTAGTCTACAAACATCTATTTGTGATATTGACGCTTCATCGTAGTGATAACATCAAATGAGCAACAAATAATATTTCCTTGACTTTCGAAATCAATCTCGGCAAATGGAAATGACAAAAATAAGAATGTCTAGTATCATATTTATCTAATTTTAGAGAAAAGATTCCGCCGCTGTCTAAAATATATATTTGTTTGGGGATTGATATTTCACAAGCTCTGATAAGTAAGTACACTGTACTTGAGTTTTGAATCTCTCAACGTTAATCAATATCTAGTTAATTTTCCGGTTGTATATCATTAGGCATTAGGTTTGTTACTGAACGTCCAAGGGAACATTTTTGTGCTATGCGTTCAAGATCCATTTCACCGTCAGCCTTGCACCATAACGAAGAGAACAAATATGTCTCCCTTTTAAAGTTTTGGTCTTTTAGTACCAGGTACCGTTTAAAGCAAACATTTCAACACTTAATGATAAAATGTGGTTGGCTTATTTTTCAATAGTCTTATGATATACGGAAGTAAACTTAAGTAAATTATGCGTGTTAAATGATACCCATACTATAAATTACTATAGTAAACTAAACTTTGATGAACTATAGTAAAAAAGTAAAAACTTGTATGTATATATACTAGCAACTTTGATTACCTTTCCTGGTAAGATTGTTTATTTACTATCGTAAAAAATTGTTATACACTATTGGAAGTATACAGTATTTATTTTGTAAGGGCATATTTGATTCAAAAAATGGTACAGTCAAGATTGAGCCTTTTTATATCGACAATATAGCCCAGAACACGTCTCATAATAATTTGCGACGAAAATGACTTCTACCAGCCATGTCCCATATATAATAAATAAGTCTTATTTCAGTAAACCCAGTTCTATTTGTTAGCGAAAGATCATTCATGGAGGTCATGTAACGTAAGCTTCTTTCTCTGGTTTTAAAACTCGTCTGTACTAAAGCTCCAAATTTTGACACTCTGCTAATTCTACAAATACGTGTAAATTCTAAATGGGAAGTCAAACTTGGAGATTCATGATAGTGTGAAAATTAATTACTGATAAATCACATTCTCTATAAAAAAAGTATCTAATGCCAAAGTATAAATATTCAAGATGTCCATGATACATATACAAATCTGGTGAATATTGAAAAACAGAAACCTCTAGAAATCAATAGTTGGGATCAGGTGTCATGGAGGAGTAAGCATCCCCTGTTGATCTGGTCACAACCGCCGTTAGTCCACAGTCAAATTCAAATGAAATAAGTCAGGCATAAATCCTCGTCACAATTGATACAGATGACACAACAACTGTATCGAACAGGTAACTCAACTACGAGTTTTCAAAATACTGACATAACGGAACAAGAAATGAATATTTAATACGCCTACAGAAAAGCCTGATTAGTTTTCAATGCAATGTACATTTAATTTTCTTTTTAAAAAATTCAGGAGATGGTATAAGATTCTCATGTATTCTTTGGAGTCACCTGTATAATTAAATAACTTTATATACCTACCTCAGGTAAACAGTATAGATACCAAAGATTGTTGACAGAAGCGCAATAAAATTAACAAGGCGTTTGGACAATGAATAAAACAAATTTCATTGGACAAAAAATACCAGAGGTGGGATCAGGTGCCATGGAACGAACACTGATCACTCCCTGTAACCTTGTCACAGCATTGTGAAAATAGCTAAATAATAAAAATAAATAAATAAAATATGGTACTGCGACACCAAAATACAATAAAAGGGATTTTTTTAAAGAAACCATGGGAATACGAAGTTCTACATTTTTGTTTTGACTTTTTATTAGTGTTTATATTTAGAACATGTGCAAATACGAAGTGCACGTGCTTAATACTGGGAAATCTAGGGAAATACCACATTGTTTTTTGGATGTTGTGACGTCCATTGGTTGTAAAAAATCATGTATCGTAGAAGAAACAAATTAACAGGTTATGTAACTGAGTTGTAATTGAAATTATATAGCATACAACAGACGCTTTTAAAACCCTTATAAGAATACAACGTGATAAGGTTAAACAAAACCTCAAAGAAAAATTAGAAGAATCAAAGCTAAAAAGTAATTATTTTTCAATTTTTATTCAGATCAATATAAAAATAATCATTCTAAATTAAAGTTAGAGTTAGATATATTAACCTATATTTCTGATCTTATCTGATATTGATCGTACATTGTGTTCATCCTTGATTAGGAAGTCGGTTAGATCACATGGTAGTATAATCATGGGGTTTGATAATTTATCTGTTCATGAAAAATTTAATTAAAGTCTACTCTAGCACGTCTATCCTGTGACTTTGTTTCTTACGTATATACATCTTATTGTTTTAGCATATCAGTCTGCAAACCTTCACACTAGAGACTCCTATAATGATTCCTTTAATTATCTTTCTAGAAACTTCTACTCGTATTTTCACAGAATTTTTTGTAATACTTTATCTCAGCATAAAATTTATGCTCTCCTTGAAGAAATGTATGTTGTGATGCTTAACCCCCACCCATCACCCCGAGATCGGAGAATAGGGGGTTTAGTGTTTTGGTCCGTCTATTTGCCTTTTTTGTTTTTGTTTTTTGTTTTTTGTTTTTCATTTTTTACATACTGTCAATAATTTTTTCACTTATATGGAGATGTTACCATTTTTAGGTTAAATCCACAAATTTTGACCTGACGCCAATGAATTGAATGTTCTTTTACGTGCCACGCGATTATTAGCGAGTTTTCGACTTTTAGCCTCGCCAAGCGTGATGAAAATTCGCTAATTAGTTGGTTTTCGAGGCGAAAATTTGAAAAGTCGGGGTGGCACAAATCAGCCACCATAACGCTATATATTACGTTTACAAATAAAAATGAGATCTCATTTAAGTTTGATTTTGGCCAACAATCAGCAACATTTGCCAGAGTTATGGGACTTTAAAATCTTCAAGAATGACTTACAGATACACCAAGATAAATTGGTACATGTTTACAAACACAATGAGTCTAATTGAGATCAAAACAGGGGTAACAGGCTACCTGTCGGCACGAAAACATTAGAGGTTCAGTATGCGTGGAATCAGAGCAGGACAGAATACTTTATCTGTACACCCCTAATTCAGAGACAACAGATTTGTTACGGTTTCTGACTGAATGTACCACTTTATCATAGTTGATCTATAGCTCTCTGGAACATTGGGAAGGTGGAACATTTCAATAACCCTACTATATTATATATTTTACTTGATAGCAAAGTCGAAACGGTGTTTCTAGCTGTTCTCAAATAAAGTCCTAGATATTTAATTCCCCAGGATTGTTCTCTATCTGTTTTATACTAAAGTTATATTTCGAATGGATAGAACCGTTTAAATCCTAAACTCCTCAACATCTAAGATAGTAATCTTTTTACAATGGTTAGGCTTGCTCTCAGACGGATTTAGGACTATATTTAGGTTAATTCTTGGCCTTGTATGGTACTATCACTTTTTGTTTCTGAACTCGACATCTGTTTTAAATTCGAGCTCAACCGATGAAGTATTATTGACTGGAGCTATCTTCTTGAGTATTTGTTTTTGCCAATTTTTGCAAAACTATAACTTTGGTTTTATGTTTATAATATTTCATAAATTCATTATTGAACTATAGCATTTGAAGTAATTGGTACCTTGAATGGAATAAAGTTTCAAGGTAGAAACACCAAGCTAGAATATAGGACATAGATTTTTTTTGTTTTTTGTTTTTTTTATTATTTTGTGTTTTTTGTTTTTGTTTTTTTTTTTATCGTTGTATTATATTCCAACAAAAATTTTCATTCATTTGAAAATGTCTCCAGGTTTTAGTCGAAGTGTTCCAATATTTGTCCTATGCTATGGACTTACGCCAATGCAGAGGTTTTTAACGTGGCACGCCATCCGCGACACGGAATCTCTGTTTTGTCTTTTCCAAAATACCCATGACTGTCACTCTGTATGCCAAAGGCTTGGCGAAGGAACAGTCACTACCATTTTTAAAGTCTTTGGTATGACCCGGCCCAAGAATCGAATCCGGCACCTTCCACTTTACGAGTCGAACGCTCTACCGATAGGCCACCACGTGCGGTAATTACGTCTGTAACTGTGTGGAATTTTCACCCCTATGTTTTTCAATGGCATTTCCTTTCCATTGCTTCGACCGGTTTATTGTGGTCTGTGGAGATGGAAAAGTTGAAATAATAAAATGAATTCCATCATTTTGCTTTACAATATACAATTTCAAATGATCAAGAGTTATTGTGTTGAAAATTATGAAAACACTTGTTACACTAGATAACCCAAGACCGTTTTACAAATTTTAAAACAATCGCCTTTTAAAGGTATAAACACATAATTTGATACGTATGTTGAAATTTGGCATGAGCTTGATTTGTGACCTTAGATGTATCGGTAAACAAGGTCAAACATTGATTGACCTGAAACAAAATCGGGATTCTGGAATCTGAAATGAACATCTTAATATCGTTATAACTATACCTGGCATATGATATTGAAATATACATGAATATTGTATCTGCCAGTCTCCGTAATAAATCATTGTCTTTACGCGTACAAACAAACGTGCAATGCTAGTTACTGATAACTGAATTAGACCGGACCAGTAATCAAGTTAGCTTCAATCTCATGTGTAATAAATCATTCTTTATGGACGAGCGTGGGAATTATTATGAACAATACCGGAGATTCACGGGGGAAAGCTGACATCAGTACAACATAATGCAAAATAGCAATATAAGTTCCATAACTAGTCGGTCGTTCATATATGACTATATCATTTTTTTTATCTTTTTTTCCCCAAACCAGCAGATAAATTTATTCTTCTTCTTAAATTGATGCTTTAAAAATTGATCGGATGAATACGTTGTACACACTATCTCTCACCTTTGACAACTATATGTATTCACCAATAACAAATACAAAAAAGTTGTAACATCAGAAAATATATGTGTCATCAACTTTAAAGATGTACAAGCTTCCAAAATGGATTTTTGTTGCTGTATCAAAGGTTCCAAAGATTTGACGTCTTATACAAAAAATTGATTTTTAAAATTCTTACATGGATGAGAGGAATATAAATTGCCTGCGTAATTCATTCATTATAGGCAGCATATGCGTGTAATGCTAACATTTTCTATGGCAGTATATTTTCTTTGCCTTTTTAATCAAAGTTGTGGTCTTGTGAGCGTGAGCATAAAAAATCAAAATAATGGAGCTCTTGGTTTTGACAAGCAAGAGATGCTTACTCTTCCGTGGCACCTGACCCCACCTCTGGATTTCCTGAGGTCTGTGTTTGTCCAATATTTAACAGATTTATATATGTATCCTGGACATCCTAAAGATTTAGACTTTGGTAACTGAGATTTTTATATCATTTCGTTTGGATTTGACTGTGGATTGTGTGACCGGTCAGCAGGAGAATGCTTACTCCATCATGGCATCTGATGCCACTTCTGGATTTACAGAAGTCCGTGTTTGTCAAATATTCCACAGATTTGTATATGTATCCTGGACATTCTGACATTCAAAAGATTTATACTTTGGTATCTGAAATTTTTATATTCTAACCATAAGTTGATAACATGCGTACGGAAACTTTTGTTGGCGCTGACTTGATCGTGAGGTCGTGAGTTCGAGTCCATCCGGCGGCAAGTTCGTTTCCTGTCTGTCGGATGAGACAGTAAAGACCGAGGTCCCGTGTCACAGCAGGCGTCGACACGTTAAAGAACCTTCACTACTCAATGGCCGTAAATGCCGAGCATAGGCCAAAATTTGAAGCCCCTCACCGGTATTTGGTGACGTCTCCATATGAGTGAAATATTCTTGAGTGGGACGTTAAACAGCAATAAACAAACATAATCAATTGTTGGCGCTGAGACCGTAAAACTGGAATGGAGACCATGATGAGCTGTCGTCCATTGATTTCTGTTTATTTTTTTTAAAATCTATTCTGAACCATTGTAATACAATAAAATAGCACTGAACACGAAATTACTCATACTTATCGCGATATCAACCCAATAGTTTTCAGGCATGAAATAAATACTGTACTGCAGTACAGTATTTCTCCTGTGTAATCGCAATAGGCAAGCGACCTCTAGGCCAAAGCACTTGGGGATCTATGATAAAATATTTGTCCATTCTTCGATTTGCAAGTATGTCCTTGACACCCCGTTATCTTCGTAAAAATATCGAAAGTACATTTGTGATGTTAGATTCAAAATTTACAATCGTAATGGGTTACATTTGAAAAAAAGTAATTCTAACAATACGCATACATTTGTTCTTTGAATCACAAAGTGATCTTTTTCTGGTGTATAAGATAAAATTTTGCATAAGATCTGCACGTGTTTTGGGGTTCCTTCATTTCTCTCTCTCTCTCTCTCTCTCTCTCTCTCTCTCTCTCTCTCTCTCTCTCTCTCTCTCTCTCTCTCTCTCTCTCTCTCTCTCTCTCTCTCTCTCTCTCTCTCTCTCTCTCTCTTGGTATTTGGTCAGTCATACAAATGAAATCCTCATACTCCCTAGCCAGGAGTTGTAGGGTTTGATATAAAATAAGATATTTAAAAAAAAAATCTGCACATTAAATTTCTGTCAACAATATTGATTTAAAAGCAAATGTGAAAATACCCCCCCCCCCCCGAATATTTAAGACAAAAATATCTAGTTTTGAAATTAGGTTTCTAGAAAGTTCTACTAAATTACAAAAGATCACGAAAGCCGATTAGTGTTAAATTAAAAAAATATATTTATTTCGTAATTACAAGAAGAGATATTGTAATTACGAGAAAATATTCTTCATTTCGTGACATAAACTATAAAATATATATATGACGGTACACGAAGTTTTAACACGAACAATAACGCTATAGCTGGAGTAAGCCTTGTGCACTTTTTGGCTTGAGACATTTTAAATATTTCTTTTTTATAGTGCAATACATTGTCTCATTAACTTGAAATGAAGATTTATCATAATATAAAAGGGGATAAAAGTACTGGTGACCTTGTCCTTTGATCTATAAAATCATTATCTTATATAAAAAAAAATATCAGATTATACCAAATTATAAATCTATAGGATGTCCAGGATATAGGTACACATCTAGTAAAAATTGGACAAACACGGACCTCTGGAAATCAAGAGGTGGGATCAGGTGCCATGGAGGAGATAGCATCCCCTGTTGACCGGTCACATCCGCCGTGAGTCCGCAGTTAAATCCAAATGAAATAAGTGAGGAATCAATCCTCGTCACCATTGGTACAGACGTCTCAACAACCTCTATCGAATAGGGAAGTCAAAATTTCACTTAGTGAAACAGAGTAATCGCAAAGAAGACTAATATATACATATAGATCACAAAATTTGCGGAACGTTGAAATCAAACGCGGTTTTCGATACTCTGTGTCAATCATTTCTTAGTGAGTAGTTGACCTCTGTATATGAAATGTTCATATGTTGAACACGCCGTGGCGTATCGGATCATTTGTGAAATATAAACGCCATATGCAGGTGATTGTGGAATATTACTACTTAAATGTTTAAAATGCACGATGAGAAGCCGAAATCGTCGTGTTTATCGTATAACCTACGTTATTAAATTCACATCTGGTCAATCTTTTCAAAATAGTGAGTAAATAAGCAAAGTATGACAACTTTTGAGTGAACGATTTTCTCTTCCCAAATGTCTGACAGACGGATTGACAGACTAACTGACAGATGGCATCGCTACTATATCCCAATTCGCTTTGTTAGAGGATAATTGAAAACTTTGGACTAGCGATGATGTGAAACGTTACGATCAAATGCTGAATTAATAATTTTATAGTTTTTGTCCCATTTCTCATTCAGCAACACCAATTACTGAAAGTGTTTCAAAGATTTTTTTTCTCGCTAACACATAGAAAGATCTACCACTTAAAATGCATGTTCGTTGAAAGTAAGCGACGGGAACCCTCTAGCTCTTAGCAATACCCGGTGTCACAATTATAGAAAATCTTTCATCTAGCAAATCTTCCACAGGAAAGATTACTACATATAAAATTTCCCCCGGAAGAAATACTATTTAGAAAACATTTTTCCATTGGAAGTTTTTCTATACTGACCCCCTTCAGATTTTTTTCTGTATATAAAACATCCCTTTTCAGTCCGGCAAATGTTGATAAATTTGTTCACTGATTATTACAAAATATAATATATACTTCCATGGAAACACATGCTGAATATATGAAGTCCCACTTATCGTCAGTTTGATTTTATAATTAGTGACAAACTGAGCAGATCAATCAATGTTAAATAAATATCTAAAGACGGTACCTCTAAGATTTTGACCTTTGCCTGGACGCCAAATATTCTATAATTTAGCTGAAATATATTCGAATAAAATTAGTTTTAAATTAAATCACCAAAGGAATAATCAGCAAATTCAAATATTAATGAAACAGAAAGAAAATTGATTCCAGTCCTGAAAGAAATGATTAATGTAGATGCCATTCGCCACAGTGAATGTGTAAATTGCACTGTTTCTTTCTGCATTGCTGAATCTAATACATGTATTATCCTTTTAACAATTTATTTTTATAGACACAGACGAGAAATTAACCACCACGCTATACGACAAACGTAATGATTGTGGCTTTTATTTTCTCAACGTTCCACATGTAAGTAGTAACTTCGTCTGTGTATGGTATTTATAACTCGCAGATGATCCAATATGCCAGGGCGTGTTCAACATATGAACATTTCATATCGAAAGGCAAACTTCTCACTGATACACTGTTGTCACAGAAATCTCGTTTAATGTAACCATTTCGCAAATTTTACAGTCGGTATAATGACCTTGTCTGAAATAACAGTGTTCACGGATCGAAATGTTGAAATGTCTGTTCAATAATGGCTGTTGAATTGTCTTTACCGATGATTATGACCAGGTTTCATTCCTCGATGACATTTGAATTTAACTGTGGTATCACGGCTTGTGTAACTGGTCAACAGGGGATGCTTACTACTCCACGATACCTAATTCCACATCTGGAGTTTCAGAGGTCCGAGTATGTCCAATTGGAAACTGATTTGTATATTGTCTCCGGTGCTTCTTACGATTAAAGCTTTGTTAATGTCTGTAACTTTATATGTATTTAGAACCGCGGATTACCTACACAACGATTTATCTACATAGCGGTTATAAACGTCAAACCGTATTGACCAATCAGAGCTCACCATTTATTTGCTTCTTTAGATCGAATGACATTTCAAACCATTTTTTACCCCCAGTTGGAAAATTATCGATATAAGAAGAAAATAGCGGCGAGTTGTCAAAATATGGTCTCAATAAATGATAAAAAAGATAAAATATGAGTCATATCTGTCATACTAGTGTCCAGAAAAGCCGTAAATCTGTACGAGAGAGATATATAGTGCTAACATTTTGCGCTATTTCGTAACCGTGTGTTTACAGGCAAAGGTCACATTTATTTACACACTAGGGGTCAATAAAGATACATTTTCACAAATTCGAGCCTCTGTGCTAAAACCAGGGCAGGTTCGAGCCCCGATGGAACCTAAGCTACTTTTGTGAAAAAAAATTACCAATTTACTTGCGGAGGACGGGTCTTTTCCCGGGTACATTGTAACCGGGTTCTCTCCTAACCATTAAAAACTTGCCGCCACCATATATATGAAAGACTGATGAGTGTAGCGTAAAACAAGCAACAACTTTTTTAATCACTCTGTGTAACCTTCACAACTGTTTAAGATACAGAACTGTTTGAATGCCTTGTTGTGGTAGAGTCGTATAAAGAACGATAACTTCTATAACTTCGGAAACAGCAAACACTACATCCCGTGTTTGAACTGTATAATAACATTTTTGCATCTATGCCTGTTTGTTTTATACACCAGAATGTATGTCTGAAGAACAGGTTCGGCTATCACAACACATATACATATACATGGAAAGACTGCCTTCCTTCTTAACAAGCCTGATTTCTGAGAGGCATAAGAAGAGAGTCTGCCTTTTTTATCAGACCTTCCTCTGAGAAACTCCAGTGGTGCATAACGTTAGGACATTGGGTGAGCAGAAGAATCAGAAATAATGTCTGAGATAGAGCTTGGAGAATAATTACCAGAGGTCAAGGTCATAGCACAAGAAGACAGACTGAATCATTGTCCTCATTCCCATCAGACTTACCTTTGAGAGGCATCAGATGAACATGTTGATAAGACACTGAGAGAATATGTGGAATAAGTCAATATTATTAACAATACCAACTTTATAGTTTTAGAAAAGAGACCAAAACAAATGCTCAGGATGATTCTTCTTATCAACAAGACTTTATCAGTTGAGCTAGCAATTTTAAAAAGTTTAATAAACTTATTCATTTTACAACGATAAACAAACAAGTTTAAACACCTTATATAAATGTCTCTTGCTGGCTCTGATGTTGGCGTTATAGAGTGCTTGCTGTGGGAGGAAACCGGAGTATCCAGAGAAAACCCACGTGTCCGACCTGGCAACCGCCATACCATCTCACATACTCCGGTGCCCAGATAGCAATGAGAGGGTTGGCATGGAAATACAACAAAAGATGCAATCGTCACTCGATGGTTTCGCAGTAGGATTCGCTAGTCTAAGATGACTGTGGTTGCGTTGAAGATAAAACTTTCTACGAAGATTTTAATAAATTTTTAACATAGAAGCTATTAAGAGATATTCGGGATCTCCGTGGTCGAGTGGTTTGAGCATTGTGTTTTGAACCATGAAGTCTCTCACTTCTGGTCAGCGCCGTTTCCAGTCCAGCTTAGCTGGTTTTTGTGAATATATATATATATATATATATATATATATATATATATATATATATATATATTATATATATATATATATATATATATATATATATATATATAGTAACTTCGCCTGTGTATGGTATTTATAACTCGCAGATGATCCAATATACCAGGGCGTGTTCAACATATGAACATTTCATATCGAAAGGCAAACTTCTTACTGATAAATTATTGTCACAGAAATCTCGTTTAATGTCAACAGTTCGCAAATTTTACAGTCGGTATAATGACCTTGTCTGAAATAACAGTGTTCACGGATTGAAATGTTGAAATGTCTGTTCAATAATGGTTGTTGAATTGTCTTTACCGATTATGACAAGGTTTCATTCCTCGATGACATTTGAATTTAACTGTGGTCTCACGGCTCGTGTAACTGGTCAACAGGGTATGCTTACTACTCCACGATACTAATATCTGTAACTTTATATGTATTTAGAACCGCGGATTATCTACACAACGATTTATCTACATAGCTGTTATAAACGTCAAACCGTATTGACCAATCAGAGCTCACCATTTTTGAATATATATATATATATATATATATATATATATATATATATATATATATATATATATATATATATATATATATATATATATATATATACAGTAAAACCTGTATATAGGGGCCACCCAAGGGACCAGAAAATATTGGTCTTTATATGCAGGTGACCCTTATACACAGGTTCAATTTAGTTGAAGTATGCAGTCAAGGGACTTTTCAAAACTGGCCTTTATAGACAGGTGATCCTTATATAGAGGTGGCTGCTATAGCAGGTTTTACTGTATATATATATATATATATATATATATATATATATATATATATATATATATATATATATATATATATATATATATATATATATATATACATGAGGAATGAATCCTCGTCACAATTGGTACAGACGTCTCAACAACCGCTACCGAACAGGCAACTCAACATTTCACTTAGTGAAACAGAGTAATCGCAAACAAGACCATTATACCGACCGTAAAATTTACGGAATGTTGACATCAAACGCGGTTTTCGATATCCTTGTGTCAAAAATATTGACAGTGAGTAGTTTACCTCTGTGAAATGTTCGTATGTTGAACACGCCGTGGCATATCGGATCATATGTGAAATATAAACTCCATATGCATGTGATTGTGGGACATTTACACTTAAATGTGGAAAATTTACGATGGGAAAGCCGAAATCGTTGCGTTTTTCGTAAAAGCTTAGTTGTTAATTTCCCGTCTGTGTCTATAGTAAGTAATATATCCGAGTATGAAGCGTGTGCGCTTGACTCTGTTGTATCTTTAAAGTCTAGTTCGCTAGGATATATCGCATTGACATATGTATGAAAATTATCATTATTAACTGACAAAACGTCATCGATATATCTAAATGTCAAATTAAAGGACACCGCTAGCTTTTTTCTTCTTTTCATTCAGCAGTTTCTGAATGGAGTCTGCTTCGTATGAATAAACGAACAGGTCGGCCAATAAAGTAGCACAAATGGTTTCCATACGAATGCTGACAGTTGTTGAAAGACCACGTCTCCAAACATTACATATATATTGTCTATTAGAAATTCCAGCATCTTTTTTATATCATATTCAGTGTATTTATGTGAAGAATCAGAGTGGTGTTGGACAAAATAAGTATAATGATAACCAATGACTAGATATTAAAATTCTCGGGTACCATCTTTAGTAAAAAAAAAAACCAGTTGTCTATGATGCTAAAAAGTCTCTCTTTTAATTTTTCATGTGGAATTGTTTTGTAAAGAGTAGAGAAGTATGTTTTGATACTGTGAATTTGAGAAAAAGTGTGATTTAAAATTTTCTAAAAGATGTTTAGAATTTTTAAGTATCCACATCTCATTTACACCGCTTCTGGAATAAGCAACTGTACATTACTGCTGAAGTTTCTCCTTAACAGCTGCCAGTGTCTTATAAGGAGTACAGATAAAGGTTTGGTAGAACATTTGCTGGATCCTGCTATGTACCTCTGTTTATATGGGTTTTTTTAAGTTTAGGTATGCAATATAAATAATATGGTAGCTCAAAATCAGTATCGGTTGTAGGTACACCAAAAGAGAAGGATCCCGTCCTTTGAAAGTGGGCTACGTGTGTATGTAGGGTTACCAGAATTCGTATTAAAACCCTAGTTCTTCTAGTAAACAATTATAGTAATGTGCATTACAAATAAAAACTATATTATATGACGCTTTGTCTGCTGGGACCAGTACATATTGGTCATGTAATCTATCCAGCTCGGTTACCTTCTGGGTCACTAAATATAGAGTGATATTGTGTTTTCAATGTTCCTTTAAGTTTTCGAATATGAGGTTTTATCAACCATCGTATAGCTTTTAACGATTCAGACAAAGTGTCTGGTTCCACGTCTTCCATCGTCTGGCATAACCCTCGACAGAATTCATAAATAAACTGAAATTCTTTCGCCAATTAAAGGAACGGGGTCGCGGTATTTTGGTCCTCTTAAAATAGGATTTTTGAGGTTTTCATTTTCAACAATGGAAACGTCACCGGTGTAACATGCCCGATAGGATTATATTTTGAGGGAGATGATAAACATGAATATAAGACAATGTTTTGTAGAAGATGGTTAATGTTTAGGCACGGCAAACCCGTTTGTAAATGAATAGTTTGGATGCGATGCTAGGTGTATAGCTATATTAAATGCAAGGCGTGTTCTTCAATTTAAAATATGGCGAAATATAGGGCTGAACTTTTTGTGATTTTGAACATTGCTAATGTTTAAAGCGTCTATATCTTTATTTGTAAATTCAAGTTTCAGGAAAAAAGTTTCTGTTCAGAACAGTTATCGTTTGTAACGCGTGTAGGTTTGAACAGTCTGTGATAAGCAATGTACATTATGACTGAGTTCAGTCTGAATTTTGGGGTTGAAGAATCCGTGTAGAGGTTCGTTCTAGCTTCCTATAAATGTTGATTAGAAAGAGTAAAAGGAATACAATTATGTTTACTGCGAATGTGATGAAGACCCAATGTTTTGTTAACGTAAGGTAAAAGAGATGAAAAAGTGACATCATATGTTGTGTCCGTTTTATAAACGACGCTTACGTCTTACGTTAGAATTAAAAAGTTCCATCACATTGACATTACTACACTGTGGACTTGTCTTATCCAGTATTCTTCATGTTGTCTACGGAATGGGGTGCTCAAAGTGGCATTGTTAATCCAGTAGTATATCAGAACTTGTGCAATACGCATCTGCACAGGAAGAATTAGAGCTTCTGCGAACACGCAAGGAGGACATCAATCGTCGGCTGGACAGGCACTATAATATATCTGGTAAAGACCCGAAATTCAAAGTGTCAACATTGTCAGAAAACCGCTGCCAGTCTAGGTGAGTTTTTGAATTTGTATCATATACATCAATGCAAACGTCTAAAATGATAGAAACGCTAGCACATATTTCAGTACAGATACGTACTCACTTCTGATCGTTGAAACAGTTGAAACTTAGAAATTTGTAACTTAGAACTTTTAACAACTTCAAACCTCACATCTTAGTAAGTTTAGAACTTCGTCACTTCAGACTTTGGGATTTAGCAACTTTGAAACAAGGTTCACACTTAGCATTTCGTACCTTCACACTCTTGACATTACCCATGATTATATATCCAAGATGTCCAGCTCCCTTCATTTATAGATTATTTTCCCTCTCCCCGTGCTGCAAACACAAGAATGACAGTGTAGTTCCCCTTGATATGTTGATAACACGTTCAAGCCTCAGTCAGGTTACGGATTAAGCCTACCTCTCCTAGCGCTCTGGAAACGCGATCGACATACTCATACGTGCCCTTTCAGACCCCCATGACCCAACAATAGAGTCAGGGAAGAACAGAATTGATGTAGAGCGACTGATCTTAAAATAAATTCACTACAGGCTAAAAATCTAGAAAAACCTAATATATTTTTTAGCATTTGATCTCTCGTGGTCTTTTATAAACTTGTTTCCTCGACCTTTTGTATCGAAAGCGTTTATCGACTCAAGATTCCAAGATGGCAGCCACCATACCCTACCGCCTCCGGCCCCGTGACTCTCCCTCAAGCCTTACGATTAGCTCAGTTCTGTTGCCATGGCAATGACCTAATGATTGTGTAAAATCACATCCTGTATGGCGTCAAAAAAAAGCTCTAAAACCAGCCATTCGAATCGACCTATTAGAAACCAGGATTATGACGTCATTAGTGGCTCCCACCTGGCGGTTAGATTCACATTTCTGGTTGCGGAACTGGATATCGTTTCACTTAATCTTAGTTTAAGAGGTCCTAAATTCCGCGAAGCCCGTTCCTTTTTTTGGCGACAAAATTTCAGTTCTATCGAAGATTATGCCAGACGCATACACACCAATACCACATAAAAATTAAAAGAAAGTTTTTTTAGCATCATAGACAACTGTTGTTTTTTTTTACTAAAGGTGGAACCCGAAAATTTAAATATCTAGTGATTGGTTATCATGATACTTATTTTGTCCAACACCACTCTGATTCTACACATAAATACACTGAGGTGGGTATAAAAAAGATGCTGGAATTTCTTATAGTTAATATATATGTAATGTTCGTAGACGTGGTCTTTCAACAAAATGTCGGCATTCCTATGGGAACCAATTGTGCCCCTTTATTGGCCGACCTGTTCCTTCATTAATACGATGCAGACTTAATTCAGAAACTGCTGAATGAAAAGAAGAAAAAGCTAGTGGTGTCCTTTAATTTGACATTTAGATATATCGATGACGTTTTGTCAGTTAATAATGACAATTTCCATACATATGCCAATGCGATATATCCCAGCAACCTAAAAATAAAAAATACAAAAATCAAGCACACACGCTTCATACTTGGATATTTTACTTACTATAGACACAGACGGGAAATTGGTAATGAAGCTATACGACAAACGTGACGATTTCGGCTTTCCCATCGTAATTTTCCACATTTAAGAAGAAATATCAGACAGTCACCCACATATGGAGTTTATATTTCACATATGATCCCATATGCCACGGCGTGTTCAACATATTAACATTTCATATACAGATGGAAACTACTTACTGACAAACAATTGACACAGGGATATCGAAAACCGCTTTTGATGTCAACGTTCCGCAAACTTTACGGTCGGCATAATAGTCTTGTTTGCGATTACTCTGTTTCACTAAGTGAAATGTTGAGTTGCATTTTCGTTGGCTGTTGTTGAGACGTCTGTACCAATTGTGACGAAGATTCGTTCCTCACGTATTTCGTTTAGACTTAACTGTGGACTTACGGCGGGTGTGACCGGTCGACAGAGGATTCTTACTCCTCTCTGGCACCTGATCCCACCTCTTGGTTTCCAGAGGTCCGTGTTTGTTCATTTTTTACCAGATTTGTATCTATATCCTGGACATCCTAATGATTTATACTTTGGTATCTGAGATGTTTTATATTAATACACTAACTATAACATAAAATAATGTGAGCAGACGGTAGATGAAAAAGAAGATGTGAAAATATCCGAAGCGTGAAGACTGACTGCTGTTACCGATTGCCTACCTGTTAAACTGTTGTCAATACTTTACTGAACGGTGTATAGCTATAATATATTCAGAAATAATGAGTCTCTCTGGTTGATTTACATCTAATCACACACAAATCTAATAACAAATTTTAAATATAGTAAATCAAGTTTTACATGCAAGGATTTTATTCACGTGCCATTTAGCGAGAGCTCTTGCTCGCGAAAATAAAATTATCACCTAATGCAGTATGATGATAGTAACACGAAATGGGCATACTAAATCTCGAAAAATTTATCTTGCAAATAAATTTAGAACTTGTGTATCGCTAAAAAATGTCCACAAATTTACGCCACATTCAACAATTTTGCGATTATATGGTGGCGGCCAGTTTTTATTGGTGGAGGAGTTAACCCGGTTACAATGTACCCGGGAAGCTTTCACCGGCCTTCCTCAAGTAACCGGAAGATATTAATTTCTCACAAATTCAATTTAGGTTCTAGTTGGGCTTGATTCTGCGCTAACCAGAAGTGAGATACTTTATGATTCAAAGCGCGATGCTCCACCCCTTATCTACGGAGGACTGTTATCTACTATAAAACGATGCGCATCAGTTCGCATATGATCAGTGTGAAAGGTAATAGGTCGCCGAATGATCTTATAATGGAAAGGTTAAAAAATCGATTATATAGTCAATTTCAACGTCGAATATTGAAATCCTACTTACGCTTATATTTATCAGTGATTTATAGCGTGCAATTTGAATTTTGCCGCAACCAGTGGCGCTGTTAATGGCGTCATTAGAATCCTATTTCCGATTAGTCAGTTCAAATTTGCACGCTATAGAAGTGTCAGCGACGTCATACCGAAAGTTATGTCAGACCGAAAGTGACCCTTTGCCGCCATATTGAAGTCATTGCCATGGCGACTGGTAGACGGAGCCAATAATTGAACTTTGGGGTGTGTCTGAAAGGATACGTTGATGATGCGTATGCCAATCCCGTTTCAAGAGCGCGAGAAGCGGTAGGCCGATTTCGTAACTGGGATTCCAGCTTCAACTGTTATTGTTGTATTAATGGAGATAACTCTGTACAGCTTATGGGTTTGTACAAATGGACATTACTCTGTATAGACTCTATGGTTGCGGCAAAGGGGAGATTGCTCTGTATAGATTCTATGGTTGGAACAAAGGGGAATTGCTCTGTAATGACTCTATGTTTGAGACTCTATACACGGTCTGCACCAATGGACTCTATGGTTGCGGCAAAGGGGAGATTGCTCTGTATAGATTCTATTCTGCTAGCAGTTCTATTATTTACGATATTTGGTATCTGTTAAAAATTGAAACACACACACACAGGATTTTTCTGACGATGTTGACTCCTCGACCTTCGGGTTTCAAATGACCTTACCTAGTCCTAACTGAGCCTATTCGCTAGTTTTTAAAGTTACTATTTTCAGAGTAGTGAATCACCTACATATCTTCTTGGATACCTGATACATGGAAACACCTGCTTAATCCGGATTCTGCCTATCGTAGTATTCCCATTCCTTGGCAGCCGTCTTTATTGTCTTCAAAATTTATTGAGACTTATATTCCCCTTACACTGTAGTGTCGAACTTGTGTGTGTTGGTATTTTCTCTTTGCCATTCTTCAAAGTAAAGCATTTGTGGTTGTCCCATAGTCTTCAGAAATGAAGTGCGTTAAAAATAGACGCGGGAGACTTTTGATATGGCCAGTAACGTTCACACGATGTATTGTCTCATGAACTTTGACATCTTTGGTACAGTGATACGGGTCTAGGTGAAATCAGTCGAGCGATATATTCTGTCTCATGAACTTTGACCTCTTTGGTGTAGTGATACAGGTCTAGGTGAAATCAGTCGAACGATGTATTCTGTCTCATGAACTTTGACCTCTTTGGTGCAGTGATACGGGTCTAGGTGAAATCAGTCGAGCGATGTATTCTGTATCATAAACTTTTACTATTTGATTATTGGTCCATGTGTCGTTGGGGTTGCGATTCCTTCAATGAAATCAAGCAGTGATACGGGTCTAGGTGAAATCAGCCCAAGAGAGAAAGAACATGGAGTATGCTATGGAGCGAGAAAATGAATTTGCTATGGTATATGATATCAAACAGATTGTTCGTGACACAAAAGAAAGGATTCGGAAGATTGATATGAACTTCCATAAGGGGAAAGAAAATGAAAACCCGAGATGAATTCTGCTTCTCAGTTTTGTATTGCGGTTTGCCAGAGAACAGAAGAAACGCAAGCGTATTGACGATAAGTGTTTGCCGTTGAAGAAGAGATTCTGTTCATGATTCACGACAGATATTAATTAAAACAACAGTCCTTTTCAAGACCATTTGTTTGTCACGAAAAGAAACCTTAAACTGAATGTGCAGTGTATACAATGAGATTACTTTTCTTATAAGTTGTATGGTTCTGAGAATTGGTGTTTTATATAGTATTAATAATTATATAT
>BROG01000879.1:0-165000 GCA_030159075.1 Atrina japonica
ATCATTCTTTACACATATGATCATATACTGCCCAACTCCATCGAATATAGCGGCACGATTGTGAAACATAAGGTTCGCAATGTCAGCATACAGGATAACATTATAGATTAGAATATATATGTATATATATATATATATATATATAAATATATAAATATATATTCATCCGATTTTCTACAGGTATTTAAAATAATGTTGAAAAGCACATATATTACATAATACATGCACTTTCCAATAGAATCACATCCTGTATTTTAAAAGTAAATGTAAAACACATAAAATCGGCCGACTTTAACATACACCTATGTGTAAAAGACCAAGATTGTTGACAGACCGAGCGCGTAAGGGACGAGACACCCCTGATTGAATTACGAAGCAAATCTTAAATGTCAAAAGAGTTTATCCGAAAGGTCATTGCATACGGAAATACAGCTTTTAAGGTACTGGAAAACTTAAATTCTAATAAAACAAATAACTTTAAAAAAGACCTTTTACAACGTTTCACGTGTTTGATAATGTATCTGAACACAGATTTTGTCATACTCTCGACAATATGTCAGGAAAACAAAACTTCATCATTGTGACAGCTTATATCGCTTTTAGTAAGGGGACAAAGTTGAAGTCGTATATATTATATATTGTCTAAAGCGACTGTAAAAGGGACACATGTACATTTTGTCACAAAAGACAAGGTGTCACGTAACAGAGACTAGTTAATATATATTATAAACATAATACCAAAGTTATAATGCTCAAGACGATATCGTTTCTGTCAATTAGACTCCAGCAGTTGAGCTCCAATTTGAAAAGTATGTGTATTTTCTAAAGATAAAGTGGTATCATACAAGGCCAAATAATATCCCTAAAAGTATAGCCGAAATCCGTCTAAGAGTAACCACTGGAAAAGAATGACTATCTTAGCTTTAGACAATTTTTGAATTTAAATAGTGTTAACAATGCCAAATATTACTTTAGTATAAGATGAACAGCTGGTACCGAAATACCAGGTACTAGGTTTATGTATACCCTCGGGGACTCAAACGGTCCACCAGCAGTGACGACGACCTAGTGGTTATGAATATTATAAACATAATACCAAAGTTATAATGCTCAAGACGATATCGTTTCTGTCAATTAGACTTCATCAGTTGAGCTCCAATTTAAAAAGTATGTGTATTTTCTAAAGATAAAGTGGTATCATACAAGGCCAATAAAATACTATCGGGAGATCTTAAAAACAGTCACATAAGACAGGAATTCACTTAATACACACCGGTTAATATATAGGAAATACTATAGGGTCACCTTAAATACAGTTACAAAATACAGCGAGTCTTTATATACAGAACATTACTTACGTAGGCAGTCTATACTATATAATAAATTGTTGATAAAGATATACAACGTTGCGGGGGCATGGAGATGGCATGAAAAAATAGGTTATATTACGTGCGCATGTTATAACTATTACGTGCGTACATTGTAACTACTGGGTGTTCATGTATTAATTATTACGTGTGCACGTAATTATTATAACTTGCGCACGTAATAGCTATTAATAGAGCCAATCGTATGATACTTTCAACTATTGAGCATACCACTATATTTGCAGATAGGTTAACAGTACCAGGGAATCCTGTATATTTTGAATTAAGTGTTCAACGTTTCTATTAGCTTAAGACACATACACAGACTTTTAGGGAGTATTGAATTAAGACGTTGCAATTCGTGCCATATTTTCCTTATTTTAAATAAATTAATTCAGTCAATTTTTGAATTTATCAACTTATGGATAAGTCGAGACATGAAATGGACATATATGTTAAAAACTACCACTTTGGTATTATCGATGATATCTATAAAAACTTTGTCACTGCCACTGCCCCGGGGGTATACATAAACCCAGTACTTGGTATCTCAGTACCAGCCTGTCATTTTATACTAAAGTAATATTTCGCTGAGATACCATCACTTAAAGGGTAATTAGCTGTGTTTACCAAAACAATTATTTCGATTTTTTTCTACTTTTACTTATTGTACTTGATGTACAATAAAAAATAAAAGCTATACACTGGCATAAAAATCTTATATCCATATATATTGTGTTAAAATAAGGTCAGGTCGTCCTGTGTGGTATTCATAAAGATATAGGAAGACTGAGTTAATCAACTGCAAGTGAAAAGTGTCAAACCTGAGGTTTCTCAAGCAGTTTTCAGAAAATATATAGAAAATTGACAATTTTTTATGCCTGTGTATTGTATATATCTTTTTTTAGATATTGTTTATCAATCTATTTAGTAAAAAAGGAAGAAAATATTTTTTAAAAAATACAACTAATGCCCCTTTAAATTGTAAACTTCTCAAAATCTAATATATTCATTTTACAGTGGGTACACTTAGATGGATTTAGCAAAATAATTAGATTTATTTTCTGACCTTGTATGATACCTTCTTTTTTCGGAACTATACACATACTATCTTAAATTAGAGCTCAACTAATGAAGTCTTATTGACAAATATGATTGGGGTGTGTGACCGGTCGACAGGGGGTGTTTACTCCTCTATGGCACCTGATCCCATCTCTTGATTTCCAGAGATCCGTGTTTGTCCATTTGTTTACCAGATTTGTATCTATATTCTGGATATCCTAATGATTTATACTTTTGTATCTGATATTTTTTATATTGTAAAACTATAACTTTAGTATTTTTGATAATATTGCTCTGTTTGATAGAACTTTTGTATTTAGTTCTAATATAAAACAGAACCCCAATGTGTTTATTCATCAATAATATTAGCAGTAATAAGCACTAATATTTATCCAGGGATCAGATTTTACTCATCATTCAGAAAATGTTGGAAAGTTGATAACTTGAAGACGCATAGTTCTGCGACTAAATAAGAAACTACAATTGTTAATCTGCTATGATAGCTTCCGGTGTACCTTTTACATTTTACAAGAGTTATATGTATCTTCCTGACACTGAATAATGACCTCTTTATCCTTAAGAAAAGATGTCATCGGTTGATTAATTTTGCCTGAAAACAAAGGGAAATTCAGCAAATATTTAAGCTGAAAGCTAGGGGTTAGGGTGTATGCTGACACGGAACATTTTCAGATTTTGCAAACGACAGACTTTATGCCTAAGGTGTCTGATGAATTCTCAAAATCGTTTTTAATTTCACAAGTTCTAAGGACAAAACTTCTAAAGACTGAATTGGATATGTCTTTCCTTCCCAAAGTATCTCATAGTCTAAATAAAGTGAAATTCAGCGACGGCTAGGGAGTTTGGGAGAATTTCCTCAAGGATACGTCTTGGAATTACCTAATTCGGGAGACGGATGATGCATTTTCTAGCTCCAAGATACAAAATCACCTTTATTCTCTCGGTCCAGTGTATGTACATAGGAATGTTCAATTCTAAAACACACGAGTGGCAATTATCACATCGGGACTTGTTTTATTCTTATTTGTGTATCGAATTGAAAGGACATTTAATTGAGTTTCAGGGTACACTCCTGTCAAAGCAATTCATGTGGGGGTAAGTTAATTTCTCTGAATTTTTAAAACTCTAGGATGACTTTTTGTGGATTCCAAACACTAAGATAATGCTAGATGGAGCACATCACTGATTAAATTCCATGATGAAAGACACTTCAACAGTGCTTCATCTTCACTTCTTTATTCAAATGAAATTTATAGGGGATTGCAATCTCCGTTACCCCCTTTCTCAACCTTTTCAGTACAATTATTCATAAAACATTTCACAAAGAAAATGTTGCATTCTTTTGAACTCTTTTTTTTTCTCGAGCGTATGAATAAATGTCAGCATATTAAGGATCACAAATTTTCAACTTGATTTTGTTCAACAGGGGTATATCTCATATCAGATTGAAGTTCTCTTTCATGCCCAAATGGTAGATAATGTGTAGCATTCAGTATATTCAAGAAAACTGGTCAATTGAAATATGTTGTTATTCAGCTCTCAGCCATCTAAAATTTTATACCATAACTAAACGCCACGACTACGTCATCTCTTATAGCTAAACGCTGTGAATACATCACCTCGTAATAATATTATAAATCATAAAACATACCTACACCTACTTTATAACCTGTAGCTAACGTTCCACAATGGCATAATGAAAATTTACAACACAGAAGAAAAAACATAAGATTTTATTATAATGCATCGCAAAAGAAATTTTCACAAAGGTGAAAGTTCACATATGTAGCGTGAGGTCCCCTGCATGTATTTGTGGCTTCCCCACTTATAATTATTAATATAATGTCCAGGAAGAAATATAAATCCGTAAATTTGATCCTCAGGATGATCCGGTTCAGACGATCCCCAGTTTGTCCATCTTAATAGTGTTCCATCTGCCCATTTCCACTCACCATTTTCTAAATGTGCTCCAATGTAGTAACCCCAGACATTAGCTAAAAACGAGGAATACGTAACGAGAGTTATCTATGGTAAAGTTTTGTGTAGCAATTTCAAGTTTTTCCCTATTTAGCGTCCACAGATGGGTTTATTTGGAGACCATAAAACAGAAAAAAAAAATCAACAACCTACTGGTGGAAATATGGAACGTAGCCCTTAAATGAACATTCATTTTCATCAGTGTGAAAAACTATTATTTATAAGTTATTTATAAGTATGTTCCAAAGATATGGTTTTTATGAATTTAATTTGGTTTTTCGGTTGTTAACACACCAGGAAATACTATTATGGGCATTAAATAGCATTTGTTCCCCTAGAACCTCCCGTCCTGGTTGCACGATTTTTGTTATTTAAGTGTTGACGTTAAACTTGCAATGACCTTAATATATCTCTCGGATTAACCCTCTCAACCCTTCAGACCAAAGTAGACTGATATGAAACTATAGAAACAAGTAAACTATTTAGAAATATACGAATAAAAGGGTTAAGAAGTGCTGTTGTGAGTGTTTATGTACTTATTTTCCATCACACATCAAACGCTTTGATCGATGTCTTAATATCCCATTTGCAACATTGTTCATACTGAAATAGGAATCTCTAGTTCTCTAAACTAAGCAATTAAAACGTTTGTGGTGAATGAAACATAAATGTAAAAATTATTGTTCACGATACTATCGTTTTGCATACAGACAGAACATCAGATAACATATGTTACTACAGAGAAACTGAGGAATTGATAAATAAACACAAACTTTAACTCATCAACCCCTGAAAAAATGGACGTTTCTGTAAATCAATGACTTAGGCCAGTTCAAATATGACTTTAGGTGTGATTGGGTTATGGAGACAAAGATATCACACGACACAAGAATTCTGACATAAGAGTAGACACTTACATGGAATGCTATTTGTTATAACAAGACGTTTTAAATGGTTTTCGATGAAATGCTGTTTTTTTTCAGATTTTCAATCTTTACTAATGAACCTCCTTTTCCGTGACATATTTGTAACGCTTCTCCCCAGTATTTGATATCAGTTGAAAAATAATAGCAAGAGTTGTCATATTGTACGAAGCCAGCAGAACATACTGTAATATATAACACAATGTACTTGTAAATATAAACATGATATAAGTACTGGACACAGCACCATAATACTTGAAAATTTAGACTTTGAGAATATTCTAATTTTGGCTTGCACAGCTAATCAGATTTTAGAATTAGCAAAAATTGAGTATATCTTCTGACAAGTAATTGTTAAGTTATATGGTGCCAGGCACTGGTATTTCGGTACCAGGGAAACATATAAAAAGTCTTAAGTCCTTAGTCGTAGGCTTTAAGTCAGTTGATCGTAACAAAAACGTAAGACCGTTTTATCGAGCGTACCCTTAATCAAGTCTTAATGGATATTTGCGAGGGTGTCCGGGTAGCGCACTCGCTTTTCACCAATGCGACCCGGGTTCGATCCTCGGATTGGGCAGGGAAGTATGTGAAATGGTTTACCAACCCGGATACGCTCCTGTCCTTCGGACTGAGACAGTAAAAACCGAGGTCCCGTGTCACAGTGAGTGTCTGCACGTTAAAGAACCCTCACTGCTCAATGGCCATAGGTGTCGAGCATAGGCCAAAATTTGAAGCCCTTCACCGGCATTGGTGACGTCTCCATATGAGTGAAAGATTCTTGAGTGGGACGTTAAACAACAATAAACAATAAACAAACAATGGATATTTGCGTATTTCAGATTACATGATTGATAGTATAAGAATACGTTTATCTGCTGCATTTACATTGATGAATAATGTCGCCTTAAACATATTCTTTGGTCTGCGTACTGCCTCTGAGTAGCCATAAAGATGAGGTCTGATTTGGTAGCAAGTACTAATTCTTTGTAAAATGGTTGCAGGTTGTAAGTTTAGTCTTATGACTAAGTCTAAGACTTAGGCCTTTTTATAAAACAGGCCCCACCTGATTATTTATACTAAAGTAACATTTAGATTAGAAAGTACCGTTTCAGATTTAAACTTTTCAAAAGCTAAGATAGACACCTTTCTACAGTGGTTATTCTCGGACGAAATCGGAAATATAATTAGGTTATTCTTTTGCCTGGTATTATTATATCACTTTACTTTCGGAAATACACATTTATATTAAATTCGCGAGCTCAGATGATGGAGTCTCATTCACAGAAACGGTCGTCTTGAGATTTCATTCTGGCCTCTGCTATTTGAAATATAGACCAAATGTGAAAGAATTCCTCAAGACGAATGTTTCCGTCCTATAATAATAACTATAACTATCATAGTATCTTACTTTTGGAAGAGTTTTAGAATCTCTTTTTAAAATAGCGCTGCATCAATAATATATTCATTTAGCTTATACTAAGCAGTTGGTACGGAAATACCAGCTATGGAGTTTATATATACCCTAGGGTACTCGAATGTTTTACCAGCAGTGATAACAATTTAATGGCTGTTGATAAAAAACATAGAACAAAATGTGCAGGTTTGTGAAAAGGCCTAAATAATTATTTATAGTAATCTTCTCTGTCATTTACACTTCTTCAGTGTAGTTTGAATTTGAAAAAGAGTTTGTAACTAAATAAAACAGACACCGACATTTTATTCGTAATCCATATTCATATAAGATACTTTTAAATGAGTTAGATCGTTTTTTTTTCTCGTAAAGGTATACTATTTCAATGATAGCGATATATAGTTTTAATTGTATCTGACCATTAGATTCTATACATGTATATTATAATAGATTTAGCTCAAAGTTAAGTCAATGGGTAGTACAAACAAAACCACTACAACATTGTTGACAATAGGACTACAGCTGAAACAAAGCATCTATATAAGACATATTGAAATGTAACCTGTTCATCTTGAAATAAATACTAATCTTTTAATTTCAAATGATTAAAGATAAAATAAAAATAAAAGAATTTACTTATAGGTGCTTTTGTTGTTGTTATTGTTGTTGTCGTAGATGTCGTCGTTGTTTTCACTGTAGTTGCAGTTGCAGACTTTGTGGTCGTAACTGGTATCGTCGATGCATTTGTTTTTGATGGTTGTGTAATTGTTGGTTGCGTTGTTACTGTTGCAGAGGTCGTTGTTGTTGTTGTTGTTGCAGCTGCTGGCGTCTGTGTTGGTCTTTTCGTTGTTGTCTGTGTCGTTGCCGTTGATTTTGCCGTTACAACTGATGAATTTGATACCACTGCCGATGCTGAAGTTGTTAGTATTGTTGATGCTATTTGTGTTGTTTGTTTTGTTGTTTTCGTTGTTGGTTGTGTTGCTGTTGTTGGTTGTAATGTAGTAACCAATGTTGTTGTCTGAACAGTTGTACAATTTCTATTGCATAAATCGGCGTCACAACAAGACACACAGTGTTGTTGACTTTGTCTGGTGTGTTGTCCTCGCTTACCCATAGATTGCGACAACAAAGGCATGCATGTTTCGGGGTATACGTCAAATCTGCACTGACACTTTTAAAATAATATCATTATATGTTAGTTTGCAATCAAAATCTCTGTTTCTATATCTAACCTGCTTTTGTTTTTGATATTTGATTTACGCCGCACTCAACAATTTTTCAGTTATATGGTGGCAGCCAGTTTATAATGATGGATAAGGGAAACTGATTGCAATATAACCGGGAAGAGACCACCGCCTCACAAACGTCAGCTCAGGTTATAGCTGTGCTCGAACATTCGCTGACAAGAAGTGAGAGACTTCATGGTTCAAAGCGTCATGCTTTAAACACTAGGTTACGTAAGCCCCTCCATGTATGTATTGAATATAAAATCACAGATACCAAAGTAGGAATAAGCATCCCCTGTCGACCGGACACACCCGCCATGAGTTCACAATCTAATTCCAGTATAACAAATTGAGGAATGGCCCCTTTCACAATCGACGTATATGAATCAATAACTACTGTGATAGGTACTTCAATATCTTATTCAGTTTATTCTAATTTAACTTAGCTATTTTGTTTTAGTGTTTTACGCCTCATTCAGCAATTTTTCAGTTTTATGGTGGCGGCCAGCTTATATTGCTGGAAAAGAAAACTTGCATATAATGTAAATAGTAACCAGAAGAGACAATCACACTTTCTCAAAAATATCAGCTTCGGTTCCAGTTGAACTCAGTAAAACGTGATAATTGCAAATAAGGTCATTTAAATTTTTTGAAATGTTCATTTCTTATATCCTTTTGAGAGGAGTAGTTTTCTAATTCTATTTTGCTGGATGACAATTACTTATTTTTGAAGAACTTTAAATTTAAAATAATTTTCAAAATCATTTTAAAGATGACATAACAGATGAAGCTCTTAATTTGAACAGTAAATATGCTCACAGTACGATATTCAACTACAAGGAATATTAGAGAGAGAGAGAGAGAAAAAAAAAGATTTCATGTTAGTCAAGGAATGTTATCAGGTATAATATATATTTGTATCATTCACCCTCATTTCTTTGTCGCAACAATTCGATGTAAAACGATGTAAAGATGTTAACTTGTGTTTTCCTTTGTTTTTTGCTACAATATGGAACTAATGAAAATCATGATCAAGTGTTATTAAATATGATACGTTTGAAGAAGAAATTGAACGGACAGATACTGCAGTTGCAAATATGCAGACAATATAATTTCAGTTTTCCTCATCAATATTACAAGACGTGGATGTCAACAACATATGTAGAATAGCATTCTAAATATTTAAAGCGTTTGCGAGTCATCAATTACAAAGCATTATACACTATGGCATTTGTGAAGTAACATTTGAAATATATGCGCTTTGAGGTATCCTTAACCCATTCACCCCTAAGGACACATTTGCAATGGTCTAAGGAATTTATTTGCAAAAGAGTCTAATGTTTTAGGGTTTTTGACTTTAAAAATATATGTGCAGATGCTCCTTTGTGGATCGTACGTATAGTGAAATCCAATTAACTTGGGTTCTTATATTTTTGTGAACCCTTTCTTAACCTTGCGAGTTTAAAGTTAAGTTAATATAGTATATACGTCTGGCAAGAGTAATCCTCTCTACTTGTCATCATCTCTAAGTTAGGAATAAAACGGGTATTTTCCCTATGAACCTTACAAATAACCGAAAAGTGGGTAGAATCATTCTTATGATAATCAAAACGTTAAGATAAATGAATTGGAATATGGGTTAGATCGAAAGTCTATTTTTACGTTGTTTTTTGATGAAAAGTTTAAGATGTGAATATATCATTAACATCGACTAAAAACTATATAGATATATTTCTGTATTTTTACATACGCGCAGAGAGTACACAACCAGATAATATGACCCTTTGACTTTGGTAAATCGAATTCGCTCTTGGTCTATCAGACCCATGCAATGGATGTATTCTTTCAATTAAAGAAACTTTTAGATAACACAATATATTAAAATATTCCATGAAATCTATGACATTATGTATCCAATCAACTATTGTATAAAAATGATTTATTCTATGAAATTCCAACATATCAAATCTCTTACCTTTTTCTTAACGCATCTTGTGCTAATAGCCGTACTATCCATGTTGGTGGGATTATTTAGTATTTGACATTCCTGAATTAAAACAAAGTTAAATAAAGCAAACGCCGGTATGGATGTGGGGTTGGGGTGACACAAGCAGTCTGCTGTAATTTGTGGAAGGTTATCATGTCTATTTATATATGATAAGTACATAAATCAAAGTGTTAACCACAAGGATGTCCATGAGATGGTAATGTAATATAGTGGACATTGGACGAAAAGGAACATCTTGGAAAGCAAGAGGTAATATTGGGAAACATGGAGAAGTTACCACCCTTCTCAACTGTTGTATATCGCTTGTAGGTCTTTTGTCATGTTAAGTAATGGTGTCTGTGACAAAATGTGCTGTCTAATCTGGCTTTACCTCAAATATATATTGGTAACTACATTTTATGTAACTATAATTACAGTATTTCTGTTTAGCAAATCATATTGAATATACAAGTATAACAATACGTGATATCGCCTATGGTAAAACCTGTCTCATAGCCTCTGATACTGACAGTTTTTAAAACATATTAAACTCTTTCCTAGGCTCACACCATGTTTCTTAAGTTCTGATTTTGTCAAAACTAGAAAATTGAAAACTTTCCTAGGCTCACACCATGTTTCTTAAGTTCTGATATTGTCAAAACTAAAAAATCGAAAACTTTCCTAGGCTCACACCATGTTTCTAAAGTTCTGATATTGTGAAAACTAGAAAATCGAAAACTTTCCTAGGCTCACACCATGTTTCTAAAGTTCTGATATTGTCAAAACTAGAAAATCAAAAACTTTCCTAGGCTCACACCATGTTTCGTAAGTTTTGATATTGTCAAAACTAGAAAATTAAAATCTTTCCTAGGCTCACAGGATGTCTCTAACCTATATTGTCAAAATGAGAAACAGAATGAGATCTTTCCTAGGCCCACACCATGTCTCTTAACCTCTGATATGTCAAATTATGAAACAGATTGAGATATTTCCTAGGCTCACACATGTACTTTGATCTCTGATAGTGTTCAATTTAGAAACATCTTATAACCTTATCAGCTTTTCCTTTCTGTTGCGCGTTTGTACACCTTACCTTCCTCTATTATAGGAGTATTCGATGTGTATTTTGTTTTTAAAAAATCGTTTGTATTACATATAGCGATAAACAATATACACATGCAAAAAATAGCAAATTCCTATGTATTTGGTGAAAATTGCTTGAGAATTACAGTTTGGCAATTGTTTACTTGCAATTGATTACTTAACCTTGTATATAAATACCACACTGGACCTGACCTTTTTTTCACAAAATATCTAGGAATATAATTGTTTTTACTTTGTATAGCTCTTATTTGTTAAAGTACCTTACGTACAAGTAGTAAAAGTAGAAAAAATGGTGAACACAGGTAATGCTCTTTGATAACTTTTCCGGGGTGGAAAATGTGTCTACCACCTTCGTCTTTGACATGCGCACATTTGTTATGCACGTGAGACAACATATGGTAAAGTAGGCTTTTTAAAGGTATATTCTATGTCATCTCCTCACACAATATATGACATATATAAATCAAAGACACCAATGTATAATTCTACAGAATGTCCAGGATACAGATACAAATCTGATGAACAAAGTGGGGCCTCTACCACGACCATCCATCGTTTATCTACTTCGTTACTGATTTTACAGCGTACTTATATCTGTAATCTATATCAAATAAAATCTCGAGTGTGATAATTATGAGATAAATCAGAGTAGATAAAGAGCTCCATGGCTTTAACGTGCTATGCTCTAACCTCTCGTTAACGGTGCTCTGTCTATTGATATAGAGTAGAATAGAAAACTCTCAGATACCAAAGTATTTAAATATTCAGGATGTTCAGGATAAAATAAGTACCTCATCTGGACCACAAACGTCTACTCTGTTACATCCATCTTCAGTTTGTTGTCCAAAACAATTGTAGCAGATAGGGCCACGCAATGGTCGGCTGGGCAAATCTGTAAATTTAATATTTTTAAATATTTTGGTATAAATTCGATATCTATAATTTACATATCAAATGGGCCACAAATTAATCCACAAACAATTCATTATTATTATTATTATTATTATTATTATAATTATAGGTAAAATCAATGGCCTGGTTCTCCACAGCCGCCATAGTTGCAATGATCTTTATCACAGCATTTGGAACATGTGTTTATCTCGCCTGCAGGAAGCTGTCGGATGCTTCGTTTAGCACCACATCTCTTTGAATAAAAGTGAAAACAAAAACAGTTTACCATATCATCATAACAGCATCATACGTTATGCTATAATTACTTATTACGAGGACTTCTTTGCATCACATCCTATTATATAAATATTTGTCTGCACATCCTTACATTTAGTTATCATTTAGTTACCACGTTTGTATGTTTTTGTTTCTTTAATGTTACTTAAATGGTGTTTTACGCCACATTACTTCGGATGAATGTTCATAGCTAGTTTTAATGGTGAAGGATATTTTTTTTAAATTTTGGATAGTGTTTAAGCCACAGGCATCAATGTTTCTGTTATATGGTAGCGGCTAATTCTTGATGGTGGAGGAGAGAGCAAGGTTACAATATACCCGGGAAGAGACCATCGGCCTTCTGCAAGTAACTATCTCACAAAATCAGCCTAGGTTACAGAGTGGCTCGAACAAGCTCTAGCTAGAGGTACGACATTTCATTGGTTTAAAGAGTCACAGAAGCCCAAAATACACCTAGTTATTGATAAATTGTTAATACGATTCAGCACCTTTTTACTCTCATTTCTGCGAAGATTAATCAAGATTCTAATGTGAAAAATTAGAAAATATTTCAAGAACAAGGTGACAGTGCGTCCACCAACAGCTGGAAAAGGGCATTATTATGGATAACTATCCGAAGTAAAAGTGAAAAGTATACGTAAATATAAGGTGGATGTGTCGTTATAGGACAGATACTAACAAATAGTAAGGCCTCAATGCAGACTCCTCAAAACCTCAGATCAGTGCCAATCCTATGTTTATTATAATTTGGTAAAACCAGTACTCTGTGCTGAAAAATCAATATTTTTAGATAACAAAATATTAACTTTGATATATATATATATATACATAGCCGTCGGAAGCAAATTGAAAGTGGGGGGGTCTAAACCAACTTAAAACACACACACGCCAGAAGTGGGGGGGGGGGCTAAACCAACTTAAAACACACACACGCCAGAAACGTCTTGGGGGCTAAGCCCCAATGTTCAACACCTATGCCTATCTTTGCAAAAAAAAAAGGGGGGGGGCTAAGCCCCCCCTAGCCCCCCCGGCTCCGACGCCTATGTATATATATATATATATATATATATATATAAAAAAGCCCAAATGATATTGTGAACAATATTCATGGCGACCTCACATCGGAAAGATACGCGTAGTCGTTTGTTTTCATCCTAATGGGTATAATGTATTTCAAGTGAAACCAATCTACCCGAATTTAATAACTTTATTTATCTCTTTGAAGAAGACGCAACATAAAACGCTAAAATAGTCCAATTACTTAGGCATCTGTTTATAGTATTGCTGGTCAACTCGTACCCAAGTCAAATTGGCGTCGAGTGATTTCGGCCCCTCGGAAGTATGGAAATTGGCACTGGTTGAATCGGCACTTGGAAATAAACGTTTTGGCATATGCATGTGTTGATATTAATTCAAATTATAAAAAGAAAACAAAACATGTTTCAATATTGTGTTAATTATAAAAATGTTTCTTTTCTAATATAGCATGTTTACATGTAGTTAAATATATATCATAGAGATAAACTATGGGCGAATTTGTTGCAAATAAACTAGTTTCGGTTTCGGTTTATGGTTTACAACTAGTTTGCAAACCGGTTATGAAACTTAAAATTGGTTTCCTATGGCTAAACAAATAATTGGTTTAAACTACCAAATTGGGGTAGACTAGGCCTACAGAAAGATTGAAGTAAACAGTCGCTCTTTTATATGAGATGTAAAAATAAAGGAAAAATGATACCAATTATACAAGAAAGAGTATTAATCTTATTGCAATATTCATTAACCCTGAATATGAGGTGTCCACATTTTGAATTGTCAGGGGTAAATATGCAAAATAAATAAATAAAAATAAGTTCCCTCTTAAATAAAACGTGAAAACATGATAAACAAAATGACAATCGATAGCTGATAAACTTGGAGTTTGAATTTTTAAATTGTAAAACGTCTCTCTGTCAGTATGGGTACAGTTTTACTGCCCGAGTACATAGAATACCTAAAAGACACATAAAAAGGTACTCCGTCCATGTTGTCGCCGCCATGTTGTTATAGCAACAAAAGTTTCATAAACCTACTAAACCATCCTATGAGACAGTTTGAATGATTTGATAAACCAGTTTTTGTTTTGAACCTGTTTATGTAACAAATGGAAAAATTATTAAACTGGTTCAAAAATAAAACCAGTTTCTGTAGAACAAATTCGCCCTATATGAAGGAAAAATAACAACTTTTTGTCCCAAAATTATCCCAGATGTCACTTTGAATCACTCTCTTGTCGTAAACTATTTTGTACTCTTTCTCTTCGTCGTGCGAATAGATGACTTGATTTTGCCCATGCCGGACAATCTTGTGTGGGTTGACGATCACGATGTAAGATTATCTCGATTCATTTTAGACAGCATGTTGTGGTCTTGTCACCATAAGTCAATATAATGATTTTCATTACATTTTTTTTATTAGATTTATCAATTAAATATCATCTATATTTTTCATTGATATTTTTAACTGATTGGAAATACAACTCAATGCAAAGTAAATGGATAGCTGTATTACATTGTTAGCCAATCAAAATGCAGTGAATGTGCTTCATCACACGACCTTCTTGTAAAATTTAACAAAATAAGCACCAATTCTCCTTCCTTGCACAATTTAGGAAATAAAGCACCAATAAAGAAAAACTTGTTGGCTAACAAACTTAAACCGTGATAGAGGACTCACTTCTTTTACAATTTGTAAATTTGCATAAAAATTTCAAAACACACACATATCAGAAACTAGAAATCACTGTCTGTTTCTCCAGACACTAATATCACATAATCAGAGTAAATGGTTCAACTATACCTTCATCTTATAAAACATGTCCATCCACAAAACTAAACACAACCCCGTCTCTTCACCAATAAATACATCAATCAAAGGAATATCAAAAAAAAAAAAACATAAATAAATAAATAAATAAAAAAAAATAATCATTACATATCTTTTTAAAAAATCGATTATTATTAAATTTATTTATTAGATTCTTTTCAGAACCAAAACAGAAAATATTTACTTTTTAAAGCCTTGAGTTTAATAATTTGCATGCTCAGTTGTTTCATTATTTTTGCCTTAAATGTCATAGGAAACGAATTAAAAAAATTGTAAAGTGGAAAAATAACTTACATGAACAAAATACATATTTAAAAAAGCCTTACTTTCAAATAAACATTGGTAACTATTACCGTATATATTGTCGCTATCAATCAACATTTTGGAAAACTTACTTTTGGAGCATTTCACTCATTCCACTCGTAAATATATGGCAAGCCGATAAGGAATTTATTCCCTATTTTCTAATGTTAAAATATCGATATAATTCTATATTAAAAATAGGGGACAAATCCCACTTTGACTTGCAAGTCATTGGGGAATTTATAATCGCCTGTTTTTTTAAATACATGTATTGAAAACAATGTTTTTAATATTAATAAATTGAATGTTTAAAAATGCATTAATTGGAATTATGCCATCATGACAGATATTAGAGACGTAGCAAAATACACATAGCCTAATGTCAAAAATGTCAAAATGTCAAAAAATGTCAAAAATGTCAAAAAGTGCATTAAAATCGGGCAATCACATTTACGTCTAACTATAAGTGTTTTTTAAAAACTTTTTTACTGATTTAAATCTCATTTTTATACAAGACCGATATTTAATGAAAAAAAAAATAATAATAATAAGCTGTGCGAATAAAAAGTCAAAACAATAACGCCACTTTTCGAATATTAGAAGAAAGCGCCTTTTCTATTCAGTGAATATATATTTTGTTAAACAACTAAATAATCCATGGGGAGTGTGTCAGAACATACGTACATACCTTCTCGCTAACATTAAGAATATAAGTGTTAATATAATCCTGTCTAATATTCTCTTTAGAGAAAAAAAAACACCAGTGAGAAAGTTAAGCACAGAATCAGATTCTGTATTTTTAATATTTAAGAACTATTTTTAAAAGCTTCACTTGACATTAACATAATTTAAATGTAATCTGAATTCACTATAATAAATTTCAATTCTGTAAAATCATCTTATGTTTACGTAAGTTTTTAAGGGGTGGATCTGACTATAATCTATTGTTGTACATGTTTATTTCTGTCGACTTGTTAGTAAAAAACACCTGAACACGTTTCAGATGATAATTCCTCTGGATAATTTCCTCCTTTATAATTCGAGTTCAATATTTTTATTTTCATTCATAGGATAGGATATGTCAGACAGTAAGTTTACCAGATTAATTTTTCCGTCTTAGAACAAAAATACAACATTCTCACCTTGCTAACAACCGAACAGTGTCGATGATGACAGAGTAAATCACTATCTTATATATGTTATATAAGTTGGTTACCATCATATGTAATGTTGTTGTATCACATATATAATGACCGTAAAACGATCATATTACGTATACTTAAAAATGTATGAGTTCAGCAAAATCTCTGCTTTTGTTTCTTGGCTTTATTGCATTTGTGAAGAAATTCAAATATATATATATATATATATATATATATATATATATATATATATATATATATATATATATATATATATATATATATATATTTAAGTCTTATGGTGACATCGTCTTTATCGAAGGGTACATCGGTTTTTTAATGATTCCATGCGACTTCCCCCAGATGAAAAAAATACATACTGTATTATTACAACATTATGGTATAATTTTGTCTACATCTTGTTGGATGATCTCAGATTCACTCTTACCAATGTTTTTTTTTTTTAATTCTTGTTTGTCGAGCCGGCCTGGCTCAGTCGGTAGCGCGCTCGACTCTTGATCGTGAGGTCGTGAGTTCGTGGTTTCCTGTCCTGCGGATGAGACAGTAAAAACCGAGGTCCTATGTTACGGTAGGTGTCGGCACGTTAAAGAAACCTCACTGCTCAATGGCCAAGGGGCTAAAATTTGAAGCCCTTCACCGGCATTTGGTGACGTCTCCATATGAGTGAAATATTCTTGAGTGGGACGTTAAGCTACAATAAACAAACAAACAATTCTTGTTTATCTGGGTTTTTTCTGTGGTTAACGATCCAGAAAATTTCCATTTTATCAAAGAAACTAAATTCTATACATCAGTAAACCAAACTGTGAAACTAAATTTTATATCATTTCCATTGTGAAGCATCCTACCTTGACGTTAATGGATATTTATCTGATGTCATTATCAAAATTTCTTCATTGAAAAAGAAATGCTGTACGTCGATTAACTCAAACCATGAAGGGTAAATATATCTGCTGACATTGTTATTTTTATGAGAAAAAAATAGTGATCGAATTGTGTAATGTCGGCATTGATATCTGTAAAGCGAACTGTTTGGGTGTTGCATCATACACTCCATTTGTAAATGCTTCAATAGTTTATTCAAGTGTCGCATATTTGATTAAATGTATTTGAAATATATAAAATAACATACAGTAAGATCAAATATCCAGCCATGTCTGACTTACAAGACAATTTAAATCAATACGAAACATTATATACATATAGAATTTACGACATGTTAAAGAGCCGACTTGGATCAGTCGGTAGCGCGCTCGACTCTTGATCGTGAGGTCGTGAGTTCGAGTCCAGGTTGGTTCCTGTCCTTCGGATTGAGACAGTATAAACCGATGCCCCGTGTCACAGTAGGTGTCGGCACGTTAAAAAGTACACTCACTGCTCAATGGCCGTAAGTGCCGAGCATAGGCCAAAATGTGAAGCCCTTCACCGGCATTTGGTGACGTCTCCATTTGAGTGAAAGATTCTTGAGTGGGACGTTAAACAACAATAAACAAACAAACATATTTAAATATTTTAAGTAGGCCTATATAAATACAATTTGTCCATCAGTGTAGCAATTATAAATAAGAACAGCGTAAATGTCTGTCCCCTATGTTCGCCTCGGGGTAAACATACCTTAACGCCAGTGTCTCCGTCGCCCTAGAGAATTTCGGGACATGTTTTATTTTTTGGGGGCTTTTGAAAATAACGTGTTATTTGTGCGATATAGGTTCGACTGCCAAATCATTTTTCAAAACCTCGCCGGGAATTTGGTCGATAACAGAAGCTTTATTAACTTTGGCAAAATCGTTTGCTTTCTCCACTTCTGACCTTTGAATCGGAACGTTCAGGTCATCACAATTTGTGACATTAAAATTTTGTGTGGGCAGTAATTCATGTGCTAAATTATTCGAACTGAAGATACTGTCATTATTCTGTCCTCCCTAAAGCATATTGTGATCTACATAAACACGATCATATTTCACTTATAAAGTTACGTTTGCTAGACAATTTGTGTTAAAACACTTGTCAGCAATGACGCCATGTTCATAGTCAGATCAATTTGCCTTCCTCTCTGCTTTTATGATGGAAACATCCTTAATTTTCATACCGTCCCTGACCAGTCCATTGACCTTGTTAATAACATTCTCTCCGTTTGTTTTGTGGGAGATTACGTATTACAAAATTCAAAGAGATGTCTTCCGATCTTTCAGTGTTGTTAGTATGCTCAAACTTTGAAATATTTGAATCAATTGTTTTAAATTCTGATCTAACCTCAGTTATTGCAGCGTGTAACAGAGCGCATGTATTTTCAACTTCGGTGACCAGGGGCCTGTTTCAAGAAAGGTAAGTCCTAAATCATTTTTGGTCCTAACTTCCATGGTAACGCATCGCTGATTGGTCAGAGCCATGACAATTAGGACTAAGACTTAGGATTTAGGACTTACGACCTTTTGTGAAACGGACCCCTGATTTTTAACTGACAATATCCCTTTTGTTATATCCGACTTTACTTTGTTGACTTCTTTTTGAATTTTAAAGTCCATCATTCTTGAAAAAATTTCGGTCATATTTCTAATAAAGTTCTTCTCAAGTGACTCAATCCTTGTACTTGTAAATACACAATCATTTAACGATTTTACTTCCAAGAGATGGCCTCAATTAATTTGAATTGAACAATCTTTGTCAACGTCTAGAAGTCCCAAACCACGTAGCCATGTAGCCCATATAATGTATAAAAATCAAATTACACAGAGTAAGGAAACTTTTCGCAAAAATATAGTCCCTATATTTATATCCATATATAAAAAGTATTTTCACCTCAAATAATGTTTTTCTTTATCAGCACTACAAATATATGAAAAGTGACTGATACATTATAAAGAGTCTATAGTCGATTTATATTTTTTTTGCCAGAATCTGGCAAAAGTTGAGACGTTGACAGAGATTGTTGAGGAGTGCAAGGACCGACAACTCTGTATAAGAGATTGAGTCAAATCTTTAACAGAAATAAACATGTCAGTGCAAACTCACGGACCAAAACCAATTATACTCCCCCGGCGAATTTCGATTTTGGGTGCATAGGTAAAGGTCGTAATACCACGGTCCGGAATAGCTATGATCTTTCCTACCCGTGGTCTCATGCGACCGAAATCTCTCATACATATTTTATTATTCATGAAGCCTCAGTCTATGCGAGTAAACGGTGTTCGTATTCGTCAACCAATAAGATCGAGGCTTTCAAACAATTTCAGAATTGCATTGGGTCAACAAACTATGCTTAACTTCCGTTGTCGATCACAACTACTGTGATTGGATAGATTTGACAACACCTACTACTCATAGATATATATTAGCTACGAGATATTTCGGTCACATGAAACCACGAGTTGGAAAAAAAAACCATAGCGATACGTCGTTTCCGTGATCCAAAACGGTTTAGAAAATGCAGTGCGCTGATCATACGGGGCGCCATGTGGGACAGGTTAATTTTGTGGATACAGAATTTCAATTTTGTCACAAAATTTTATTTTGTGCCATATAAAATTCAATCGTGCGTCACAAAATTGAATTTTGTGCCACAACATTCAATTCTGTGTTACAAAATTCAATTCTGTGTTACAAAATTCAATTTTGTGAGACAGAATTCGATATTGTGACAAAATTGAAAGTTTTTGTACAAAAATGGAATTTAACCTGTCCCAGGGCGCCATGTTTTGTACACAAAATCCATTTTTGTACCTGTGAACTTTCAATGTTGTGCACAAAAGTCAATTCTGTGACACAAAACTCAATTTTGTCTCGCAAAATTCAATTCTGTGCCAGAAAAATCAATTTTGTCAGCTCATTTCCTTATTAGTCGATTCTGTTGTCCAAATATGGTGTTAAAGCGATATAAGCTCTCACAATGATTATTTTTGTTCCCTGACATATAGTTGAGAAAATGATAAGATGTGTGTACAAATACATTATCAAACACGGGCAACGTTGAAAGATATCTTCTTTTCGAAGTTAAATTTTTTTTTATTAGAATTTAAGTTTCTCCGTACCTTAAAAAATCCAACTGTATTTCCGTATGCAATAACCTTTTCGGATAAACTCTTTTGCCATATCAAATGTACTTCGTAATTCGGTCAGGGGATTTCGGTCATTTACGCGCTCGGACTATATTAATCGGCCGATTTTATGTGTTTTATATTTATTTTTAAAATACAGGACGTGATTTTCTTCTAAAGTGCATGTATTATGTAAAATATATGCTTTTCAACGCTATTTTAAATACCTGAAGAAAATCGGAAGAATAAATAAATCAGGTCACTAAAAGAAATTTTTCCTATCTTTAATGTTACCCTGAATGCTGACGTTGAAATAACTGTGAAAAGTAATCGTACCATATGTTTTACAATCGTGCCGCCATGTCCGGAGGAGTTGGGCAGTTCATGATCATATGTGTCAAGAATGATAAAGCCGGGAATGCGATGGGACGAGTTAAAAATGGGTCGAGATCACCCGATATACCCGGCACGTGGACAATTTCAGAAACGAATGTTTTGAAACGACGAAAAGGACTAACTTTGCCTGATATAGGTATGAAATGATGATGTACGAAAATAAACGCAAAGCGTAATAGAATAGAATGTATTTTAACTGCAAATAACACGTGTTTATTGGTCACTCGATAGTCTTCGTAAAAAATAACCAAAAGTTAATTTGCAAAGCTCAAAGTAATGGCGGACAAACAATAACTGATAATACGGGTTACGTTTGGCAAGATTGTTGCAATTTTACACATGCATTTGTTATTCTAACCACCAGATGGTCTCTTTGGAATGTATAGATAGAATATCACATAAAATGGGCATGTAAAAATTTTCACCTACGACAGATCATATCACTTTAAGTATGTAAATAAGCTCGCATAATTTGGTCTAGATGTTATCTCGACGTTGATTGAGCTGAAAGCTAGGACCAGGCCATTTTATTAGATGGTGGGGTAGATATGTCTATCTTCATGATGATGACGTATTATGCTTTAATAAAAACTAATCGAATACATTATCCCGTAATGGGCCTGCCTCCTTTACGCGATAGATCTCGCTCCACATGTTGATGGGATCACAAGGTCAAGAATGTCAGACGCAGAAGAAACGCTGAAGGAGCATTTTCACCCCTACTAATGTTATTGTTATTCATGTCACATGGCTAGTTTTGACCGTTTTGGCATCGCAAAAAAACTGACCTAGAAATAATATAGTCTGTTTCACTCTCTATGGTTAATGCTTATGTGCCCGTTGTCAGGGGTAATCACAAAAAAGCCGCAATTCTGGATTTTTATATTAACTCTAATTTTGTATTTTTCACATAAAATGTGAGACAACAATACCATTCCGAGTTCATATTGAAAAAGGACACATCAATATGTTTTCAGTTAATAATGACAGCAGAGAGCATTCATCATTGGGACACATGCAGATATATATTGCAGTGGCGTAGGAAGCAAACCAAAAGTGGGGAGGATTATTTTTTATGAAAATGTTTTTGCTGGTAAAATTGTTTCCATGTGCCTTTTGATTATGCAATAAATATATACAACGGTGGCGGATCTAGTAAAAAAAAAAACAATAAAAGGTGCGTTTTTTAGGTTGGTGACATAAAATTATACTTATTGTGATGCAATGCATACATCATCAAAAGCAGACTGAGGATTTAAAGTTTGAGTGGGTGTAAATTTCAAATCCATTCGCCCAACGGAGCGAGGCGCAAAATTTTAGGGAAATTTGTTTTTAGTTTTCCGACATCTTATAGTAAATTTAAAGGTTTTACACCTATTTTATCAACTTCAGGGACATATTATCCGTGCTCAATTACGCAAAATGTCAAGTGTTGGATTAACTGAGACAATATTTCATTCTGGGGTCTTGCTTTACGCATCTAATAAAAACAGTGCTTTTTTTTTATTATTCGGATGCCCGGAAAAGCATTTTCCAGCGTCCAGACGGGAAAATATGCGTAGTAGGTCGGATCCGCTAATAAATCACATTCTCAAAAGAAGGTTGGATCAGCAAAAATGTTACTTACATTCGGGGAAGAATTTCCTTCTAGTATCCTCCAGACATTTAATTTTGACCTCTTTATCATTAAAATTATTTCGTTGATAGATTAATTCGGAAGCCCGATGAGGTATTCTCTAGCTTTCAGACACAAAATCGTTGTTTCCGCGTGACCCAGATGGGTATGTTTCCCAGAAATGTTCAATTATAAAAGCCCAGAGAGTTAATTATCATATTACGTTTTTATTTCGGCCAAATATTACACCACTCTTTCTTTCTTTCTTTTTTTTGGGGGGTGGGCAAGACACCGTACACATGCAATGGTGCGTTCTATGTGTAAAAAATTGGATATTATTGATAATTAAAATTTCAGATTTTTAACTGATGATATTACAAGGGAAAATCGTATACATTATATATATATATATATATATATATATATATATATAATATATATATATATATATATATATATATATATATATATATATATATATATATATAGGGATATAAGACTTTGTATGCCAGTGTATGGCTATTACTAGCTATTGTACATCAAGTACAAGTAGTAAAAGGAGAAAACCCTTTGGTAAGCACAGCTGATGTCTCTTCAAGTACCACGCCTGGCCTGACATCGGAACTCAGTTTTACATGTAAGTCTCATCTGACAGATCCATGGCATACACTTCATTTGGCAAAGGGACAGTTCTTATATACTTTTTTTAAAACGTCTTTGGTAATGGTATGACCCAGTACCAGGAATTAAGCCTGGGACCTTCTGCTTGTAAGTTAAACACTCTACCATTACACCACTGCAAGCTCTGCCATTTTTGTATCCTGATATACATGTACATCAGGGATGAGGAAATCCTATGTCTGACCCGTTATGTTTACTATCTGGACAAGTGCTCTGTCATTTCTGTATCCTGGTATACATGTACCTCAGGGATGAGGAAATCCTATGTCTGACCTGTTATGTTTACTATCTCTACAAGTGATTTTTTTAGTCTGTTTGTCCATGAACGAGTGCATTATTAAGAGAGAAAAAAAACATAAATCTAGAGTTCGAAATATTTTTGTATATAAAAAAATTGTCAGTTAATATTGGACAAGTAAAAAAATCTATTTCGGTATACTTGTATATGGTAGTAAATAGAGTATGGTTTAGTACCATATGTTTATGAACAAAGGTAATTTTCCCATTGCTTTGTAAAATTATCGTTTTAGAAATTATTAGTAATAATAAAATAAAGCGATCCATTAAAATATATAACCATGTTGTTTAATTTACAAGTAACGGAATTTAACAGAGAAGTATTTGCTCAAATCATTATTCATTTAGAAGAATAAGTGTCTATTTCTTTTTTATCATCGCTTATGGAAATACCGTTCACGTCCCGTGTCCCTCTGTTAATACCCTGGGCCGTAAACACCGACTCTTGGATTTCGTATATCCCCTGGATGTCGGGAAATCATAATTTTGATTTATAGCAAGAAAACCCATGGGCATACACTTGGTGTAATAATGATAATGTAATTGTGGAATTATAAATTTTATATCACGATTCGAGGAATAAAAAGCAACTCGGAATCTGTAAGCAAGTACATACGTGGTGTATACGAACAAAAGTGTTACCTACGTCACAAACAGCAGAGAGTGCTGGCTTCAATGTATGGACACTTCATCTAGCCGTATCGGATTTTTCTTATTATAAAACTAATTTTTTAAATATTCAGGAAAACATAATATATTATTTTTCATTTTAACCACAACTTGTCAAAAGTGTGAACAATGCCTTTAAGTTACAGTTTTGAACCTGTGAAGTCGGAAATGGGGTAGCCGTGGGGTAGAGAAAATGGTGTTTAATCTTGGTACATTCTTATCAATAACCAAATTAACATGTGGAAATGTAAGTGCAGTATTATTCAGACATTAAATAATGCAGATTTGCTCTGCTTTCGAAAGGACAATATTTCAAATTCTTGATTTTTCTTAAAATATTGCAAAATGTAATTGCTTTTTGTAATTTTTACTGAATGAAATTTAACATTGTGTTCAATTGATATAATAAATAATTTGGACACTTTCAAACAAATTAATTTCAGTATTTTGATGACTTTGGATACAAAAATAATTATATACATAAATTCTCATAAAACTGTCATTTTTCATGTTTTTTGTCCCAGTTTTGCAAGAAAACAAGAACGACCAATTTTCAATAAAATTTCATTTTATGTTGGAGCTTTCCTTTCTGTCATATCTCCTTTGTGTACAAAATCTGAAAAAAAAATTCTTCCCTACATGCAAACCTTACCTTAAATTAAAAGAGTTATCAGAGAGAGCCCTTTGGACAGGTGATCTAAAACATACATGTATTACTACCATTCAACCCTCTAACATCTAATTTAAATTTGAATTCAAACCCTCTAAGTTGATCACTCTATTACTACAAGTATGAACATTACCATTTTGCACCAAGATATCTCAACTGACCTGCATATAAAATACAGTAGAATCTTGTTATATCGATATTCATGGCACCATCACCATTACTTCAAGGTATCTGGAATTCAAAATAATAAATCTTTAATTACCCGGTAAAATCTTTGTTTCTGTCCTTTAAAATCCAGACTGGCCGTTCAACTTTGACACACTGTATCTGACCCATTAACCATCCATGTCCCTATAAGCACCCCTCCCACTTTTTTTTTTATTTACATATGATTGAGAATCTTTTCTAGCTGTTTCAGTTTGACAAAGAGATGTGGACATGAGAAACCCCCAACAACAGAATTATGTCGATAGGTGGCCTGGTAATAACTACAACTTTAGCATTGTGCCATATAAAAATAAAATGTTTTACAGCAATTTAACTATCAATTAGTCCCATTAAGCACCCACCCTTTTTTTCTTCTTTTTTTAGTGCTCTAGACACTTTATGGGTTAAATACAGAAATTGTGATTTCGAAATTACAAGATTCTACCTGAATGGAAATGTTTGAAATTGTAGGTCAATTTTATTGCAGTTTTTGTATGCATGAAGAAAGATTTTATACATTAAAAAGAAAACACAAAATGAACAAAATATATGTCATTTTTGAACAATTTTAATCATATGAAGTCATCATATACAAATAACAAAAGGAATGCTTACAAATGCAAAACTCAACATATGACCAAGTCATCATTAACAACAACTAAAATAATGATGAACAATGCAATATATAAAATTGAATGTTGAGCAATTCAAGGGGAATAACTCTAAAAAATAAATGATCATTGAACCAAAAGAAATTACATGTACACTTGTAAGTACAATGTACTGTAGCTCCTTTTGATATAATACTAAGATACATGTAATATTTTGTAAAGTTATCTTTCAGTAACTTAATTTTTCTGAATTTTCTCATCGATAAAAAAGAAAATATTCTTGAACACATTTGATATAGATATTATTTGAAAAAATGACCTGAACTACATTTTAATATCTAAAGATGCTATTGGCTTACTGGAAAAATTCCTGCAATTAGTAACTGAGCCAATATGGGCCGGGGGTCTGGGAGCCGCCTAGACCCCCGGAAGCTCTGCAAGTAAAGATGCTCTGAGACTGATTCTGGCATACACAATATATAAACACTGCCCCTTTACATCAAATTTATGGGCATAATCTGACATGTCATGATTTGTTTGTTTGTTTATTTTTGTTTAACATCCCACTCAAGAACATTTCACTCATATGGAGACGTCACCAAATGCTGGTGAAGGGCTTCAAATTTTGGCCTATGCTGGGCACTTACGGTCATTGAGCAGTGAGGGTTCTTTAACGTGCAAAGACCTACTGTGACACGGGACCTCGAGTTTTACTGTCTCATCCGAAGGTCAGGAAACCAACCTGCTGCTGGCGGGACTCGAATTCATGACCTCACGATCCAGAGTCGAGTGCACTACCTACTGAGCCAGGCCGGCTCGACATGTCATGAAGATACCCATGCCGTCCCTTTCCTCCAGCAACTTGTTCTTAATCCCTGGCGTTGGTCAATCATTTTTATATTAGCGGATCGATCTAAAACACTCATGTTAGATTTTCAAATTTCGCTCTGACACCATGCATGCCACGTGCTTTAAACTGTCAACCTCGCTTTAGCAATGAGTCAAAGCAACATCATGCTGATTAGTCAATTCAGTTATGATCAATGAATGAATAAACAGATAGCAAAAGTCGTCCGATGAACCGAAAATGTATCTCTGTGGTATGCCTAATTACCGAAAAGAACCAGAGAAATTGGGTTATACTAAATAAAGAAATAGTAATCAAACTCCGGAATTTGGTTATACTAAATAACGGAATAGTAATCAAATCCAGAATGTATGGGGATGGGAATTAAAATTCCGGAATTCCAGAAAATCTGGAAAACTAGCATCTCTAAATATCAAACAAAACAATTGGAGTTATGCAAATAACAGTTAAAAAACTTTAAGCCTATATCAAAATAAGAGCAAGAACTGAAAATGGTTCACAGCAGTGGTGTTGATCCGAGAGACATCACCTATAGCTGTTGACATTACTCAAAACTTGGGTCCCTTGTTGGACCAATACCTGGACAAAGGTTATAGCAGTGGTGAATGGAAATGAATGGAATGAAAAAATGAATAGACAGACCATCAAAAATATGATGATATGTCTGACTAATCGATAGACAGCAGAGGTTTAAATGTGAGAAACTTCAACAACAACTTTTGTTGCATATACAAGGACCCCATTGTTCATCTATTGGTTTATATATATATATATATATATATATATATATATATATATATATATATATATATATATATATATATATATATATATAAAAACATATTTGAATATGGTTACTGTGGGTAACATGACCTAAGATTAAATTTTGATAACAATGCCATTCTTGATGCCATTTTGAAATAATAACTCTTAATTGGTTAAAATATAAAACTGAGCTTCATTTCCCATATTAAATGAGGGTTTAATCAAAGTTAAATTTAGCCAATTATTGAGCGAGAGAACTTTAACCAGTTGATGAACAACTGGGTCCAGAGAGAAATATTCTAGATCTGATCTGTAACATGAAACAATTCAAAGAGGAGTATACATGTACATACATCTTATATGTACAAAGATAGATGTATCGCAATGTCATACACTGTATCCTATGGCATATAATATACCCATATTAAATAAAATGTATCCTATGTCCTACATTGCACTCCTTTGTTGTACAATGTACCCTGGCCTTATGTCAAACATATTATCTTCATGACAATTGCTGTACCTCTATGACATACATTTATCCCTATGACAAACTATACTCCCCTATGACAAAAACAATGTACCCCTAGGACATACAATCTACCCCTATGATATACAATGTTCCCCTATAATATGTATAAACATTGTTCTCCTGTGATAAACATGAATGATCTACACTGTATAATTGTAAAACACTTCTCCATAAAACTTAAAAATATAAAGTCTGTCTATATTTATCTCACATGAGATACCAAAGACTGTAGATGAAGAAGGTTGCATACATACTGGTATACATGTACAACATAAGACAGTAAGTCTACACTCTCTCAAATGTATATCTTTGACCTTGTAAATATACATATTTCAGTTTTTTGTAAAAATAACACAGAAACATTCCAGCAGAAGTCCAGTAATATTCATAATGAATTTAGAGATTGAATGGCTGCTCTTGTTTCATCAAGTTGTTTATGTCTGTTGTTGTCACTGGTCACTGTGACAACGGCACCCACCGAGTCATAGTCAATGTTTAAATCAGACATCAGATCTTCAGTAGAGGAAGTATATCCGTTTAACCTTACTGTCTGATCTCCGAGGTAGATGTGAACGACCTTCTGTTCTGCAGATGTCGGAGTGTTATTTTTTTGCACGGTGACATTGTTATAGATCCGTCTTATCTGGGAGATGGAGGAGACTTTGGATTTTGGAGAAGGTTGAACAATTGACACATTTCTACGCCGTTGAGCTGCCTTATGTTGTTTATGTATAGCCACTCTCTGTAACAACTGGTCCTGTTCGCGATCTGGCAAACTTATCAACTCTTGAAAAAGTCTCTCACACCTGGATATTATGACTTTTTCTGCACCAGTATTGTTGTAAAAAATATGATCATTTGGTAAGGTACCATTCCTGTTCACAGTTGTTGTTAAAGTCTCTGTGATGACATCATCAAAATCATCATCTGGGATGTCTGGTGAATAAGCTAAAATACAATGTAAATAAGGAATGATTGGTTATAATCAAACCAGTAACAAAGCCGAGATGTCCATGGACCTTTTTTATTTATAGCATTCCATGGCATTCCATGGACCTTTTTTATTTATAGCATTCCATGGACCTTTTTTATTTATAGCATTCCATGGACCTTTTTTATTTATAGCATTCCATGGACCTTTTTTATTTATAGCATTCCATGGACCTTTTTTATTTATAGCGTTTCTATGTCAACAATCAAAGGCTTGAATGGCTACAATGAAGTTGAGCAATTGGAAAAAATTACAAAACCTGTTGGCCTACAAATTGTTGTATGTATGTTTGCTTGCATTTCCATGAAACATGTGAAAGCAAGATACTTGTGTTCAGTGGTCAATTCCAAAAAGACACGTGACTTTGATATAAATAATATCATCATAATTTAATTCATGGTGAAGGCATTTTCACACTGTTTTGGGACTAGGGCCCGAGAATTTTGAATAGGGAATAGAAGCAAAATATTATTGAAACTGGAAAACCTTGAAGTACACAACGATATAAGAAAATACTAGAATCTGTTCAAATTCATTGTCATTTGGCTTCAACTGGGATAATTGGACTACAAATTGCTTTTGCATTGGAAATGGGACCTTATTTCGACCCCGTATGATAGGGCGGAAAATCCTTGTGGTGGGTCTAAACTTAATGATTGCAGCCTAGAAAATCTAAGCATCCAGTGGCAGTAAATTTAAGTGGACTCGTATCTGTTGCTAATTAACTACTAGTTTAACTCATCAACCCCTGAAAAATAATGGACTCTTCTATAAATCAATGACTTAGACCAGTCCAAATGTGTCTTTAGGGGTGAATGAGTTAACAGAGTACAGGAGGGACAACACTCAAATTACTTTCTTGACTTAGTTTTACAGTATCCAGCCATTAAGTGATAAGATACAATGTAAGTAAACTCAAAACTTGATCTCAACCTTGAGACAGAGCTCGTCAGTCCAGGGACCTTGACACTAACTGTTGTTAAATTGTATGTGGAACTGACTGACCCCCAACTATTGTGATATTAACTCATTCATCCCTAAAGACACATTTGGACTGGTCTAAATCAATGATTTACAGAAGAGTCCATTGTTTTCTCAGGGGTTGATGAGTTAATACTACAAAGTCTCGTTGGAAAGACCAGTGACTGTGGCTTTCCCACTAATACCAGGACTTTCACAGCTTATTTTGGAAATGGAGCCAGGGTTAGTTACAATGTAGATTGGGAAAATTTTGGACATTTTCCATCAAATCTGGAATAACAGTTCTGAACTGTGTATGCTTTCAACATGTGTTCAATATCAGGTTTTACATTAACTAATTTACTTCAAAACCTATAACAGTACTAGCAACAGATGTTAACTGTGTTTTTTACTACATCTGTGCACATTTATCCAGATTGAGAATGCAATGTACTTTTTGCAAATAGTGACCTCTAAAGATGCTTATTTCATGGCTGAAGGAACACTGATTGCATTGATTGATATCGAAAATAACTATTAAAAATTTCCGTCCAACATCAGGTATAACATTTGTAACATATATCCTCTATGTACCATAACTTGTGTTGTTATACCACTCTCAAGTGGTTGTATAACACAAACCAAGCTGCAGTTGGTTAAACATATACAAATAACCAACTGGGCTGAATAAATCTCATTGGCCGAACCCACGCTACTACTGTGATGAAATGTTTGTACGTCATAAAGTTGCATCGCAATACTTGTAAGCCTACATGTATATGTACATGTAATGATGTATACAGTATGTAAACCAGAATTTTTTGTAAAGATTTTTATTCATCTTATGTACTCAAAAAATGATACAGAAGGCATATTTTTTTCATCACATGATAATTTAACATGTTCAATGCAGATGTAAAAAAATAATAACTTTGAGATAACTGGTCACTTTCACATTGAAATTAAACATTAGGACTATGTTTTAACATCAACATATATAACAGACATTTTGAAATTAAAAAAAAAATACTGGTGAACTGGAACAGTGAAAAAGGAATTTCACTGGTCAAAGACAATTTTTTTACTGGTTTTTATATTTACACAATTGAAATGAAATGGAAAATTACTGATCATTTGGACCAGTTATCAGATAGATTTCACTGGACTTTAGTAAAATTTACCAGTTTTTCTGGTAAGACCGGTGAATTTCAAAAATTCTGATATAAGTGGTTTTTTTTTTTTTACTTTTCTGGTCTCGAGTTATCAGGTCTTTTTTTAGTAAAATATAGAAGGAAAATTGTCGGGACCCACACTTGATCTTGAGTTATCCGGGTAAATTGATTGAGATTACTGATCTCCACATAATGAGTTTTGACTATACATCATAATGCATGTGTAGATATATATATATATATATATATATATATATATATATATATATAGATCTTTGTGTGTGTGTGTGTGTGTGTGTGAGGTTGTAGCACTCCTGAAATCTGCCATACATGTACATACATATATATATATATATATGTAACACTAGCACTTGTGAAATCTGTCATGTACATAACTTACGCATTTGTACTTCTTTGGATTTCGGACTTCTCTTTCTCACTCGTGGTTTGGGGGCTTTTGGTGACACATCCCCTGCACAAAGGGAAACAATATATTATTATTAATTACTTGCACGTATATAAACAAAATTACAATGTAAAACAGTGGCAACAGCAACCAAAATGAACAAAATATACCGGGTATGTAAAATGTACACACACGTACAATGTAGTGTACACGTTCATTTGTACATGTAAATTAATGTAAATATTAAAGGTCGTGATGGATGTACTGTACTAAATATCATTAAATATTTCTTCCCATTATGAGCAAGTGTTAATGTTTTACACGTACATACGTGTAAGCACTGGGATATAAATGTTTTTTTTATGAAAAAAAAATCTAAGGGGGTATGGTATATTCCCTAATTACCCCAATGTAAATCAATCAATACAAAAATTCAAAATGGTCCCACACCCTCTCCTCTGAAGTCAAGCACTTTTGGTGCTTGCATTTCATAATGATAAAAATTTTCAACCCCATCTTTTAAAAACCCTGCATCCACCCCTGGTACATGTAAGGAACAAGTAAATATATTGTAAAATTGTTTTAAACAGTACAATTTTCAAGTAACATGTATAATTGTTAAAAAAAGTTCCCTATGGATTTCTACTGTAAACCTAATCCCCACACCCACTAATACATGTACATATACTCTGTTACCCCAAGAATTAAAACACAAAGGCTGTGATGGATCTATCGATCTACACATGTAGTTCTCATTAAGGTCTACTATCTACATGTATACGTGAAGTTTCAAAGAGATTTCATCAATGGAGCTAAATGCAAGATCTAGACTGATTTATTGCTGAATCACATGGACAGACAAATGGAGAGACTTTGCCATTTCATAATCTGGATTTTGCTTCACAATCTGGCCAAAAAACAACTCCCATCCCCCCTATCAAAATATAATATATTAAGAAACGCAATAGAATGCTCTCACCTTCAGATGATTGGTCCCTTTTGTGTTGATTTGTGTGTTTAATCAAACTGACTTTATACTTAAATGGGGCTCCACATAGTTCACACCTATAGGGCATGTCACTTTTGTGTACTCGCAAATGAATCCTCAGCGCTTGACTGCGAAGAAATTTTCTGCCACACAAGTTGCATTTGAATTTTTTTTCAGTGGTGTGAATTACCTTATGAAGAATAAGGTTCGAGCCGCATCTGAAATTCCGTCCACACACATTACAGCTGATTGGTTTCTCTCCTGTGTGAACTCTCCTGTGAAGTTTTAGAGTTTGTTTAACAGGAAATCCTTTGCCACAAATATCGCATATGTAGGGCTTGTAACCCGTGTGTATCCTCATATGAGACAATAATGTACCATTCTGAGCAAATTCGGACTTACACACCTGACATTTGTACGGCCGTTCACCTGTGTGTGTTCTCATGTGAATCCGCAAACCAACCTTATGAAAGAAAGCCTTATCACACACGCTACATTTATGATTTCGTTCACCCAGATGAACCCTTTTCTTGTGAATATTCAAACTATAACCCATGGCAAAAACCTTGTCACACATATCACATTTGTAGGGGGTATCCTTTCCATGTAAATTTACCTCATGTACACGCAATGATGTGCTGGACGTAAAAGTCTTGTTGCACACATCACATTTATACATTTTTCCTGTATCGTGTGTACGTGTATGCACAATCTGATGCCTTCTCAAGTATCTCAAACCGGAGAAACATTTATCACACTCAGAACATTTGAAAGTGTTTTTGTCTGCATGTAGTTTAATATGATCGTTCATTTTAGATTTAACTCTATAACCCTTACCACAAATATGACATTTGAATGGTTTTTCACCTGTGTGTAGGCTCATGTGCTGCTTCAGAAAAAATTGTTTTTTAAACGACTTGTCACACTCACTACATTGGTATGGTTTTTCACCGTGGATCGTCTTCCGATGGTGATACATGTCCTTTGTCTGTTCGAATGTCTCATCACACACAGTACATTTATACTTCTTACCCCGGGTATGTATCTGTTCATGTTTCTTTTGGCCTGACCGTTTTTTAAATCCTTTTTGACATATGCTACATTTGTATGGTCTGTCATTCTCTGCATTTATTGGTAAATTTGGAGGCATTTCCATCTTGATTCAAACAAGTGTGTACATATAAAATTGGATCGGTGTATGTTATGGGAGTATTAATATTCCAATTTTGAATTACAAATTTTACACCATCTTTGCATTATACACCAATGACTGGTTACATGTACATGTTTAACCCATTCACCCTTGAAAAAATGGACTCTTCTGTTAATCAAAGATTTAGACCAGTCCTAATGTGTCTTTAGGGTTGATTGAGTTCAAAACATACCGAAAAAGACTGCCATTACAGCTTTCACTGTAACACTGCATCTACATTTGAAGTTTAAATCCATAGACAGCAATAATGGACGCCATTTACATCAAAGTAAAATGCTTTTGTTTCTCCAGCTCTAAAACCAACAGCCTCATTAAAGCCATGATCAACACTTTAACTATTCTGAAATATACATGTAGAAAGTGCATGTACATTTGAAAAACAAGCTAAACAATGTAGGTTACAATTAATATACCTGAGGAACTAGGTTGAACTAAAAAATAAAATGCTACACCTAAAATTTGGTTAAAACTTGCATTAATTGAGGACAGAAACTATTGTATATTGTATTTACTGGCAACTGAAATAAAAAAAAATAGACAGATGAAAATGGATCATGCACCCCACGCCAATCTTTGATCTTGGGCGACACAAGGAAATGGAAATAATTGGCATTTGATATTTTGAAACAGGAACTTTACCAACAACTTTCCCATAATCTTTGTATACAAAAAGTCAACCAAGTTTGAACTTTTGTGTTATTAAGCCATACAGTATAAAACTGTAGGCTATCACACATTTGTGTGTTACTGGAACTTTCTCTAGTAGCACGTTTCTGAACATATTTTGTTTTCATTCACAACTTGGTAGATTGTACTTTGTAGATATTGACTTAACAATCATGCATACAGAATTTGAAAGCCATCAATTCTAATTACTGGTTCATGAAAAGACATTATTTTTAAAGATATAAAAGTTTTGGTCCTTTTTAGGGCCCCTATGGGTCCTAGCCCCCTTTCATTCACAAACTGCTACAAGACTTCACATGGGGATACTTCCTGCCAAGTTTGGTTTAAATTGGCTGATTGGGTCTTGACAAAAAGTAAAAATGTGTAAAAGTTAACCACACATAACAGATGATGACAGACTAAAGAAGATCACATGTACATGTACAGTAGGCAGGGTTTCAACTAGGAGCTGAGAGTCAGGGGACATTGACCCATCAGTGAAAATTTCTGGGGGTCAAAACTCAAAATTTAAGAGTCATAATGAATCGAGAGTCAAAATTACAAATTTCACTGCACTTTTTACAAATGCCTACACAACATGTAAATGCACTGCCAGTCAGAGTTACAATGTGTTACCATGTGTGTATGTAATGTGTAAAGTACACTTTTAAAATGAGTAGATTTATTTCTAAATTTAATGTTGACTTGATTTTCCTTCTTTATTACACTATGTTAGTCATGGGACATTTCTGTAGTTCCATCACACTTGTCTCATTCATTTTTGTTGTTGGAGGGGGGGGGGGGGGTATGCAGAAATTCTGCCCCGATTTTAAGTTCTTTATTTATTATTTTTAACAAATGGGATTTACCAAAACAGTAACTTTTAAAATCTGGGCATAATTCCAGCAGCGATTTGATAATGATAATACAGCAAGTAAGCTTGATGGTTCATACTACAGGTAGGCCTACTTGAGGACAGTAATTTATCATTAATTGCAATATTTCTCAATGCTAATGATGTAATTTTATTTAATTTTGAGGTTTTTTCCCAGTTTAGATTTTGTCCTGTTTCTGATTATACATGCACAAATACTCCAATATATACAGTTTATCATCAGAAACACGGCATAATCTAAACCGAGAAAAAACCTGTAAAGTAAATAAAATTACACCAATAGCATTTAGTAATAATACAAATAATAATAGAGGGAAAAAAAATACAAATCCCTGTCCTCAAGTACCTGTGGTTTATACATCCCTGATTTCCACCGATGGGGGGGGGGGGTTAGATTAACTCCCCTGGAGATTGATTTAGTCTTCATTCTAATCAGGTAGATATTTTTTTATACAGTGTAAAGCTGTTGTCTTAAATACACTTTTAAATCACTAAACAATATTGGAAAAATGATTACATTAAATTCTAAGTAGCAAGGGAAAAATCGACATTTGCAGATGCACTTCAGGGTAAAGTCGCTAAAATTTTACTGTGCAAAAGATCGAAGAATAAAGTACAAAAGTGTTTTGGTATTGATTATGTATTTCTAATAACAATCTCAGGTCACAATAAGATAAATTGGAATTAGTTTGCTGTTACAGTAAACATTTAAACAGAATAAATAGACTTGTTCCCCTATTTTATGACATGTCGTCCGCTTTTGTGCATCTTACCATGAGGACAAACATGAATCGCTTACAGGTTTCAGATCGGCACTACACAGTCATTAACAATCAGCAGTGTTAATTAGTTATAGAAGATTTGTTTATTTAGGGATGGACAGGCGAGATTAAATTACACTGCCCACTTGAAACTGCTGTCAATAAGCATGTTCTAGGCCATAAAATTATGCAATTTCATTGGTCTTTCACTTTACACATCTTCGTGAGAAACTTTAGATCCACTCTTCAGTAAAAATATTGAGTCAAAATGACCCCTGTGGCGAATTTGTCAAGCATCGAAATTGGGTTGTTGTGATATTTCCTGGGTCAAAACCTAGGACCTCAAGTCAAATGGATACCCTGAGTAGGACACCTTAAACCTGTGGCACCTTAAAAGTGCATGACTTGTTGCTTTGTTTTATTGTGCAGGGCTAGTGTGATGCCGACACGGTATTGCCTGATTTACATATACATGTACAATGTATATATATTACTTCAATACTTGGTAGGGCATAACAACAATTTGATTGTAACACTGATGATTCTACTCACCTTTTAGTTAAGACAGGCTTTGAATACAGATGTCACTTTTATCAACCATTGATAACTTCCTTGTCTCAAGCTACAAGTACAATAAACATGTATTATCATTTCTAGCCATCATTAAATTAAAATTTTTTAATTAAGATACCTTTGTCATCTTTTATGCAGAAATCATTGTAACCCATTTACAGGTTACGCTAAAGGGAATAACCGTATTCTGCAGGTAATACAGCAATAATGAAGACTTAAAAAATGAAACTCACTAAGAACGAAAAGGAGGTTACATGAATTGTATTTCTCGTAACCTGAACGATGGGTCCCGTGTTACATGTATTTTGTGGTCTAATGAATGAAAAGTTTCGTGATGCTAACCCTTTCACCACTAAGTACATGTACCTATATTGTATGATCTTTTCTATAATTGTCATGTAGATCAGTCAGTCACGACCCATAGGGGTTATTATACTAAAACATTTTGTTTGCACTCTACTTAATACATTTTGTATGATCTTTCCACTTGATGTTCAACAAAGTATGGCTGACAATCCGAACCACATCATTATTGCCCATTTTTTTTTAGAAAAGAAAATGAAGATTTAAACCAATACATGTATTCTATTTTGATGAGAAAAGTTGTTTACATGAATTTCCAAAACTTAGTAGTTTTTATGATAGAATATTTTCTACATTATCAAAGCTATCACCATTGCATGGTAGTATTCTAATTTGATTTGAAATGTTTTCTTTTGTTTAAGAGGGCAAGACGATTTACCCAATAGCGATTTAAAAAGAATATATTCTATATTTTTACGATGATATATTCATGTATATTCTAAAAACTCATTTATTTCAAATACCTCTATAAAATTCAACATTCTTTTAGTTTGGTACTTCTTGCGTTTGCTTGATTTAACAAACAGCATGACTACATAAAGCCCTTGCCACTCATCCCCATGAGGCAGGAAGAGAGATGTATAGTGTGTGTGTCTATGTTCTTGCTTGAGTGGTAAGTATTTACAATGGCTTTTTAAGCTCCACAACACTTGTACAATCTGACTAAAATAATCAGACTGTACATCCTAGACCATATTTACCCTGGATCTATGCAGAGCTGTGCGAGTGTCCGCCCAGTATTCTGAAGGTCTGTTAGTCAGAGGACCAGATAGACCGAAGGCCAGATAGTATGAAGGCACAATAGTCCGAAGGACCAATAGACCATTTTGTTACATGTTATATAACATAAAATCATGGATATTGTTTTGAATCAAACAAATTTTCCAAACATTTATTCGTGTTTTCACATTGAAAAACAAACCACAAACAAATTTCCATGGCGTTTATGGCCATATGGGCCACCGTACCAAGGAAAACAGCGAATGCGTCACTGCACTGGGCATTACCTAGGTCAATGAAAACAAATTGAATGCGTTATTATTATCCTGATTAAGTGGGAGTTTTGGAATTATTGTTAAGTAATCATTATAGGTATCTTAAAATAGAAACAAAATATTTCTCTTGTTAAAAGAACAAACCAAAGTTTAATCGACCATGCGTCACAGCACCGGACAGCATCGTACCTGAACAAAGTCTTTGTAATTTCACAATAAATTTACTGAATCGATGGTTACTTCAATCCATTCAGTTTATTGCTAACTCGATAACTCACCCGTAAAATCCTAAAGAATAACATAATAATAATAATTTGTAACGAATGAATCGTTCATGGAATCGTTTCCCAGCATCTCTGGAAACAAGAAGAGTGATATGTACTAATCGCACCTATGGTATCCCGACCCCGAGATTCAATGTTCGTAAGAATTCAGTTATCATGAAAATTTGATCAAAGCATCGTGCTTTAAATCATGAAGTCTTTCACTTCCTGCCAGCGCAAGTTCGAGTCCGCTGGAACCTAAGCTTATTTCTGTGAGTATGTTTCCCAGTTTACTTGCGAAAGGCTGGTGATCTCTTCCTGGGTACATTGTAACCGGGTTCTCTCGCTTGTACAGGCTCCCAAATGAGAAAAAAATATATTGTTTTTAATAGATGCGTAAACACGAACCCTGATGAATATTACCTGACAATTAATCCGACAATTAAAATCATGTGAAGTAACCAGGGAGCCCTTAATCTTCTATAAAAAGTCGAAAAATTAAAAACAAATTTCCCATTTTTTTTGCGCCTCGCTCCGCTCGGCGATTAATTTTTAATTTTACAACTTAAATCTACTCCAAGTTTAAATCAGCAGTCTGTTTTTTATAATATATACATTGCATCACAAATAGGTATAATTTAAGTCACCAAATTAAAAACATATTTCCAAAAATTTTTCACTGAATTAAAATCAAATTTCTCCGCTCTGCGAATAAATATACGTTACTCCAACTTTGAATCCCCAGTCTGTTTTTATGATATTTGCATTGCATCACCAATAGGTATAATTTTATGTCACCAAATTAAAAACAAATATCTCAAAATTGTTCGTTCGCGCATCGCTCCGCTTGGCGAATAAATTTTAAATCTTTTAAAAAATTTTCCACATCCACCACTGTTGTATATGTTAATTGCATAATCAAAAGGCACATGACATTTTTTTTCCCGGGAAAACAAAAACAAAAACAAAAAACACCCCCCCCCCCCCAAAAAAAAAAGAAAAAAAAAAAAAAAAAACATAATGCAACAATGAATATGCATTTATAATCAACCAATCAGCGAACGTCTTAGATATTCTTATGTTAAAAATGGAGACAGACGACGAGAATACAAAAAAAAAAAAACCAAAACAACAAAAAAACGTCTCATAGATATGGAATTATGTCATGTTATAACTTATTGAAGATGGATTTATAAATCTAAAAGATCAAGTAAGCATATCAACAGATATCAGGCGTCAGCAATTAGAAATAGATGGTTAAAATGATTGCTATACTGCTGTGAAAATGTCACAGCATCTTGCTAGGAAGAAAGTATATGGGAGGACTTCTGCCCCTGATTTTACCCCCCAAAAAAGTCGCTTAATATCGAGGCAGAAAGTTCGGTCTACTATTATGTATGCAAGTTCAGTAATACGATACTTCTTCAGAAAAAGTCAACTACCACGTAAATGTACATTATGATGTTCAGATAAACTGTGATTTTTTCAGAAAGTTTTATCGATGATTTTTTTCTGTGACTTTTTTCCTGTGACATACTGTTTCTCCATTGGATTTTCACTTTCAGATTCATACATGTTTTATATATTTAAAATTACATCACTTATTACAGCAACACAATGTACAACTTCAGCTTCAGACTCTACTGAACCAATGATTGCTCAACAAACAAACACAACTTCTACACAATAGAGAGCATCAGCATGGGTAATTTACTCCCACCCCTGGTACCATGAACTTGGAACTATTTCGGTATCCTGTATACCTACCACGGTGCCAACACAAAAACCAACGCAGCAAACAGCACCGGCCACATATGTTGTTCCTCAGCCTCACGTGGTGCGAATAGTAAACGTCCTGCTCGTCATCCACGTGCCTACATTAGCATGGACAAGTGTGACTAGAAAACATCAGCATCTCATTTCTGATCATAGACATTCCATTTCCTTGATGAAGGTGTCACACCAATAGGCTCCATGATGTTTCCTTTTTATCTGTAGGATGTTGCCATAGACTGGTGCATTCTGAGTTAGTCACATATGTCAAGGTAACCCGTCATAGTTTATCACAGCAATGGAGATCGACTGTTTCTTTTTCATTCAGCCTGGTGGACAATTTATAAAATATGTGAGAGGGAAAATACCCATTCATATGTTCCTATGACATACGAGGTACTTCTACCCTCGGAACAGCCACTGGTTTTACAACATTTTCCATCACCATCTCTCGATGCTTTCATAGTCTCCAGTGATATAATTATCATACATAATGACAATTCATGAGGAACTTAGTTAGTCCACATACAGCATAGCATATGTTGTATCAAATGTTGTATGAACTATGAATAATACTACATTGTAATAACCAATGGTGGCCCGAGTGGTTAGAACATCACGTTTTGAACCATGAAGTCTTTCCCTTTTGGTCAGCGCATGTTCGAGCCCCGCTGCAACCTAAGCTAATTTTTGTGAGCAGGTTTTTCCGTTTACTTACAGGAAGGTCGATTATTTCTTCCCGGGTACTTTGTAACCGGGTTCTATCCTTCACCATCTAAGACTGACCGCTTACCTCGAGTTTTGTTACAACATAAATATTTGCTAAAATGAATAGCTATTTAAAATTTAAAATTTCTACATGTAACTAGTTCTATGTAGAAATTTGCATGATAACGTTTGGATTCTAGTTTCCTGGTACATTGAACTAAGATTATCTCCACCATTATATAAATATAACATTCCTGAGAGGATGGTAGTGGAAATTGTCACCCCGATGAAATACATTGTCAACCGAGGCGAAGGCGAATGATTTTCAAGGGATGACAATTTCCACTACCACCCGATCAGGATTGTTATATTTATATATTAATATTATACCGATATATATTATATTTATTATATTATACAGATCCACTGTATTGAAGCATATATTATCCATTGAATTACTTAAAACACAAAATAAACTGCAACAGCAGTATTATTTTTATACTTTATTCATGCAAAATCTACATGTACGTAGTTTTATGGATGATATGTATGTTCGCTTCAATTATTTGGCTTGAAAATTTCACTTTCATTTTATTTCATCTAAGGGCAAAAATGGTGAAATATTAACGACAAGAAAATTATTCAGGTATACAGTTAATTAAAATTATACAAAATGTGTAGGCCCTTAAGTGAAGAACAAAGAAGAATAAAACGTCGGGCTTGTGTAACTCACCAAACTCTGAAAAAAACAATGGACTCTTCTGTAAATTGATAACTTAGATAAATCCAAATGTGTATCTATGGAGAGATGAGTTAACAACGAAGGCGCCTCGAATCAAGTAACTCACAAAACAGTAAAAACTAAGCGAAGTGGAACAACAACATATGTATTTAATGAAAAGTAAAATTCTTTTATTTTTCAATTATGCACAAATAAAACTATAAATTTCTCAGAATCACAGTTTCTTAAATAATAAAAAACTTAAATTACCCGATAATAGTCAACATTTGCTTTCTGTTATACCTTTCTTCCAACCATGAATAAGAAATATCATTTCACAATTATTTCTTGTGATATCTTAATGAATGAGGATTCTTTGTGATCTGCGTCAAAATATACTGGACATACGTTATGTGTACGCTGAAGTCGAAAATGTTAAATTCCATTCTGTGGGTTCAAGGAAACAATTGGATTAATTGTTGTTTGTGTCACCAATTCCTGTCGAAGTGTAAATGTTTCAAAAATCCTCCAACAAAATATTTTTATGACAAAAACAGAACCCGCCTTTCTCACAGACTGCGTAATACGACTCCAACTACATACAGATAAGTGAATTGTTTTACAATCAACACATTTACCTTAACGAAGTCCCTAAATATTTTGATGAACACCAGTCTATAAATGTGACCATGGTCGACAAAGTGGGCACCTAAAGAGGTAATAACATTGTGCCATCATTTCCAGATAGTCGCGCAAAACGTTAGAAATGTTGCCCAGAAGTTGTCACATAATGCATTCTTGTTCTGAAATATAACTGTATAGATTGAAGATTATTTTCGCCCTGTATAGATTGAAGATTATTTTCGCCCTTTTTCGAAATAAAACATACTCATCCTGTCATAAATTCGTTCTAAATCACCATAGTAACATGGATGTCATGAAATTTCATGCTTCATTTTTTTACATGTAGTTTGAAAACTGTTCCTTCTTATTAAACCTTAAATTCGCCCTTTTATTTCACGGCGAAAAATAAACGGGATCGATAATTTCCAGGTATTCAATGAAATTCTTTATATGCTCTCCTTGTTTTTACTTTCCTTCTCTACAGCAGTATAATTTAATCAATATCCTGATTCCTTTCCAGTGTGGATTGTTTAACTTAAATCTGAAATTGTTCACTGAAAGAAAATGGATTTGGCACTGATAACACCATTTAAATTCCAAAAATTTCTAAAGCTAAGATAGTCATTTTTTAACAGTGGTTACTCCTAGACGGATTTCGGCTATACTTTTGGAGTTATTATTTGGCTTTGTACGATACCACATTCTCTTTAGAAAATACACATACTTTTTGAATTGGAGCCTGATGAAGCCTAATTGACAGAAACGATTGTCTTGAGCATTTTAACTTTGGTATTATGTTTATAATATTTAAAAAGTGCACAATTAAAAAAAAGGGAAAAAAAAAGAAAAAAAAAACCCACACAAACAAACCGAAGCTCTCTCCGTTATATGGTTCCTTTTGCAAAGCTGTACATTTAAAATTACTTTTCACTGATTTATTTTATTCATCAAACAATAGATTGTTTCCAATTTCTGATCCCGTTTTGTTCGGATGAGGATAAAAACAACGCTTTTAAAGAAAATGCCGAATCGTAGATGTTTTGTCATTTGTGTTTGTTAAAGTCGATATATCATGTTTTCAACACGTCAAGTACTTACAACGGAAATACGCGTTTGACGTTTTTTCCAACAACCTGAGAAAGAGTATCTTTCAAGCAAAACTTAACAATAAATTATAGACAGTTTTCCATAAGCAATATTTTGCCAAAGTTATCTCCCTTTAGCCGCCATATTGTAAGTAACATACACATTTTCCTTGACAAATCAATCACATTATTATTATTAAGTGAAGAATTCTGATGTGAAACTGTTTTGAGAATATCTTATTTGGTAAGAATATTGATACGGGTCTTCTGTCACCTGCAATATGACCGATAAAGGGGCATAACTCTAAACATACTGTTTATGGAAAGCTATGTATAATCAAAGGTATGAGTTTATGGTAATCGTTAAGTTTCAGGACGATAAAATCAGAGACATATATATCTATAACATATATAACTATATGCCTCTTGGTATAATACACCCACTATGAAAAATATACATTTTGTAGGCTACATATGTTTACAAAATATTGCAGACTGATTTCAAAAAAGGATATCACACTTTTTACGCAATTTTATTTCAAAATTAGTACAATCATGACCATGAAAACATCACATAACTTCTTTTCGCATCCTTTAACATTTATATCACACGTGAGTACTGATGATATATTTAAATATCTGTTATAACAAACTACATAGAACAGCGATCTATATGATTATAAAGCCTTAAGCTTACATACTTTGCTGTATAGATATTCAATTTCCTATGAGACAAGACAATATTGTAATTTCCCGTCAAAACAATGTGCTATTAACTCATATTGCAAAATGTGCTTTTACTTGATCCCAAGAAATCCACTTACGACAACATTACTGAGTTGACGGAACATCATAAAAATACTGAATCAACAACACTCCATAACATGGTGTTCTACAGTCGCATTTTCAGAACTGCGAAGCGTATGTCGCTGAAACACACTTTTTCTGTTTTGATTCTTTCCACAACTGTTTAAATTGGTTGAAGTTAAACAGAAGAAATATAATCGGATTTGCAGCGGAGTTCAGAGGTGCTAAGCTTTGTACAAATACGTTCATGGCAATCGCTTCCTGAGATTCATGTATGTGTCCATACAGCACCAGAATATCGTAAATGAAATATGGACTCCAACACAGAATGAAAGCTGCAAAAATAGAAAAAGAAACAAAAAGTTTATATACGTGTACCAAAATTCATTGAAATAGCTTGTTAAAAGATACATGTACCACACAATACAAGAGTTGTCGTTCTTCCTTTAGTTATAAAATGAATTTGACTAAATATCTAAAATATTCATTTCGTAGCGAATTGATTTCATGTAAACTGAGAAATATCCAGCAGATATCAATTACATTTATTGATTTGTTACTCGATATTTTAGAACTATCATGTTACCATTTCTTGATTTACTGTGAGTTTTTCCAAGAAGTAGTAAACACGATAGAACTGTATGTGCCAAATATTACTCACAATGATCCGTTTTGTTTGAGCTTTCACGCATTTGGACATAGGGTTGTACGCGTTTCTGTCCCCCCAAATATTTCCCTTTGTACTATTTAGATTAATATACAATAACACAAGAGAGATAAACACAGGTTAGGAAACACAGGGTTGGCATTTAATTACCTCAACCCTACTATATGTATATGAATACCTTATCTACACAAAATATATAGGAATATAACTTGTTCCATGCCTTTGTATAGCTCAGTACTGAAAGTAGAATAAATCGGAATAATATGTTTGGTAAACACAGCAAATGCCCCTTTAAATGCGTTTTTTTTCAAATTTGTACCTGTGACGTCAATGCCACGGATGTAGTGAAATAGGACCTATGATCCGTGACTTTCACTTCGTATGCCTAGCACTTGGCGAGGGAATAGTCACCAAGTCTTTGGTTAAGACTCGGAACTTTCTGTTTGTGGGTCGAATGTTCTTACCACTATAGCACTGCAAGCGGATATTAAATAAACAAGCATTAATGTATTAAAGAAAATGCTTCTGAAGTATTACCTAGAACTATGACAAATGTCATTTTTATTGTTTTAATTTTGGCCTTCATAATAAGATGGCGGTTGTTCACGTTTGATGACACCTCCTTTGGTGTATGTCGGAAGCCATTTGTCGATACTACTCTTGATTTTGTGGTTTGGCTATCTGAAATGAGAAAGAAAATAAATTTACCTTTGACAGATACTGGACATAATTTGCAATGTTGTGGTTACTGTTAAACACTTTTTTTCTCAAAGTAAGCCGTCTGACTTTACTTTTGCCAAAGATGATTGTTTTCTATTTCATCTTTTAATGTAGACTTTCTTAAAACCAGATATACAGTCTCTTTCTCATTCTCTCTCTGTCTCTCTTTCTTTCTCATTCTCGCATTCTTTCTGTCTCTGTCGCTCTCTCTGTCTCTCTCTCACTCTCTCTCTGTTGGATTTTACTGAATTATTCTTTTGTTTTACTTCATCTAATTAAGGACGAAGTGCTGCACATTGAATTTTTTCTCCTGATCCATTGCATATATATTCCATGCTATTTCAAGAAATGAGAAATAATCATTATATATATATATATATATATAATTTATATATTTATATATATATTACCATTTTCTGTAAAATTGTAGTCAGTTGGTTACGAACTTCATTCTGTATAATTGACTTTGCGGTGTGAGACGAAAGTGCCCGGAATTACTAAATGAAACTACGGTTTATTTTTTTTTTCATAGCATTTTGAAAGAAACTAGTGATATGGAAAATTCTGAATACTTATTGTCAGATTTTAATCGAAATTATTTTATATTCTATCCCTTGGTGCAGGAAGGTTAAATGTTTCAGAAGAAACGGCCGCGGCCATAGCCATGCTGCTGAATGATGACTGGTTTATTTACAAAAAACATTGCGTTTGAATTCCGATGTATTACTAATGGGATATACCATAGATAGTTTGAGTGTGACTTAGGAGAAGGTCGACAGCTAATATTCGTTCATGACAACTGAAAGTAGCCATTCTATTTGAAAATTTTTACCAATCAGTTGGGAACCGGGATAACGGATTGAGTGATTCGTACGTAACGGCCTGATTTCATAGGATACGAGTGACGAAATGTTTCTGACAGGAATATCCGGTGAAGGCAAACAAATCGACTTGTTTATCAAATATGCTTGGCAAAAGTGCACAAGGCCTAACTCTCTTTTTACTGATCAACAGACAAGTTACTACGAAGTCTGTGGTTCTGGTCATATCAGGATCTAGATAATCGCCTGGGCCTGTAGGCTGTACAGTGTGCTACAGATATAGTCTCGTGTTTCCGATTTCTTTCTGTATTTGTTTTGTGGTAGGCCTGATGTATGGCTTTTAAGAATAAATATAGAGATTACATATAACACTCGAGTCACGTGACTGCAAATATATGCAATATATCGCTCTTTAAACTTGCAATGAAATAAACTGCAGTCGGTATGTAAATATTAAACCATATAAAACATTAATTACCACTATAGATCTGGTGGATATTTTCTACTCAACACAACCATGTACGATTCTATTAGTTTCGTTTGATATTTATATGAAAGTACGTGATTACTGGCTTAAAATAGACGAACTGGAATCGAGTGAGATAATAATTCCTGTTTGACGTATTTAAAGATGTCCATGTGTTACCCATTTTTAGAAACACATTTAGTTTTTAATAGTTTCATACCTATACACAGAAAATGAAGTTAAACACATGTTAGAGTTTTAGGTAGGTAACGGTGTTTAACTTCATAACAAAATTGTTCGATAAACAGACAAATGACCCAGACCTCCGAGTAAACATTAAACCTGTGATGGCGCTTGCGATAGTTTAATGGAAGAGCGTTCGACTAGCAAGCGAAGGTTAAATTCCCGGTGCCAGATGATACCAAAGACTTTTTTAAAAAATGGTAGTGACTCTTTCTGCACCAGACGGTCTCCATACGAAGTGAGAGCCAAGAGTCTTTCGGTTGAGACTTGACACCGAGGTCAAGACAGGCTTGACAAGTAAACAAACAAAAAACGGTCACTACACTGACGATAATCCATAAATTTGTGTCATTTTAACTGAAGCTGGTGGTATCTCAATGTAGGCGAAAATGATTGACGGGATGTAGACCAGCAAGCAAATAACACAAACTGAGGTGACGTGCCTTCGTCTTTATTTGTACTGAAGTTATGATTTTGTCATATTAACCAAATACATATCGTGACTTTTGGCAATACTTTCAGATAAAATAATCGTTAAACAAACCCACGCACTTTTGAAATTGTTAATTGCTATTAACCATTGCTATTAGAGTTGTACTAACAGCGACTAAAGATTTACAACAGTGACGTAATTAGCTCTCAGATGTATTTCATTGTTTATTATTTCAATTATTTTACCTCGTTAATGTTCAACAAGACAGTTTGTGTAGGGGTTTACTTAGAAATGTGCGCGGGAAATAGTCTCAATGGGAAATCGTTTACATCCTTATTTGTGATTTCTAGTTTTGTGTTTTAAATCCCTGTTTACTGAACAAACATTTGACATATTTTTGTAATTCTGTACTAACACGACTTCCTCAGCTTTTTTGGTCTTCGATTTGAGTAGTTTATTTTAGTTTGTTTTCTTCTTACATACATAGCTTTTTTGTCCATGATGACTTTCTCCAATACTTGCTAGCGACAAAGTTAGATATACTAGGCATACTGAAAATTAAAAAGTAAACAGAAATGGCACGGTTAATTCCAAAATGTAAAGTAAAACCGTGCATGTGTTTTATATGTCATTGTAATCTAAATGTGACCGAGAAAATTAAACGTAAAATTTTGGACATTTTAGTTCTTTTATTTAAATTCAGAATTTGACATTTTGGACATTTATCTTAAATTATCCAGTTCCTGTAATTTCATTAATGTTATTAATTGTACATGTTATTGCAAATAATTGTTTGTTAATTCCTATGATTGCAAGTTTAATACTTATTAATTAGGCTATACCATAAGTGCCAGCTGTCACAGACTAATTCCAATTGTCTGGACAGGTGAAACGTCTCAGTCAGATAATTATTCTATAACTTTGAAAATATTACCTATCAAATAAGGACTAATTATTAACACACTTAATGGATTATAACAGTGCTATATATTTTGTATATTGTCACGTTAATGATAGTTAGGATTTAGGAATCTGTACGGAACACACTGGTGTGATAACGGAAAATCCGGGATCCACCACCGTTAGTGCGAACGTATTAAAAGTTATTTGGATCATCTGTATTATTACCGTTATTATTCCATGACCATAAATTTTCATGGTTATATAAATGTAAATTTCCATTTCCCTAACAAAAGTTATATCAATCCATGACATATATACAGAATTTTTATATAATATTATAGAAAATATGACAATCACAGATACCAAAGCATTTATCGCACGGAAGTCCAGGGGACAAATACTAATCTGGTGAACAATGGAAACACACGGACCTCTGAGAATACATCGGACTGCCATTGAAGAGTAAGCATCCGCTTTTGATCAGTCACACTCGCCACAAGTCAATAGTCAAATTGAAATGAAGTAAGTTGGGAATAAATCCTCGTCACAGTCGGTATAGACGACTCAACAACTACTAACGACAGGTTACTCAACATTTCATTTAGTATAACATAGTAATTACAAACAAGGTGAATATGACGACTATAAATTTTGCGAAATATGTAAATAATGAAGTGACGTGTGTGAACCCTAACTTCTACACAACGTTAAAATTACCAATTTTGTTGTATATGAATATCTTAACGCATTAGTGAGATCACCTCGCAGAAAATAAATATCCAGTCTCTTCACATTAGCCCAGACCCTCACTTAAGATACCCCTCACTAATCAGACCACTTTGAATCAGTTAGGTGGTTGTATTACCGAGGTTCCACTATATAAAATATAAAAAAAAAATGACTGGAAAAAGAACAGCATGGCGATTAGTCCGTTTTGATTTGCCTATCCGACAAAAAATAATATATAGGCAAATGACAATATAGGAAAAAGGCACCACGTGTTTATAACACAAGCATGTTTCATCCACAAAACGACGCAAAATAACTAGCAGATGGATTGCATTTTATAATTAAATTGAATTTCTTTATAATTAATTGTGTACGTGCCGGTGGTCTCAAAGTCTTTTATGAGATTCCACATCGTTAAGTGTTCCCTGTGTAATTTGATTAAAATACTCACGTCATGTTGTTTTTTGTTGATTTTTGTACATAAATGTTAACAATTAATTTTATTTGATAGATTAATTTTAATCACTCTTATAATATCTGGTTTCGATACATTTGAGTTTTATTTATATAAATCATCTTTCAGACAATTCTTTTTGGTGTCTGTTCAAAGAAAAATAACGGTTTTATGTTGAATTGATATAAGTATAAAAATCTCACATACCAAAGCAGAAATCAATAGAATGTACAGCACATAGATACAAATCCGGTAAAAATGGACAAACACGGACCTCTTCAAATCAAGAGGTGGGATCATGTGCCATGAAGGAGCAATCATTCCCCTGTCGACCGGTCACACCCGCCGCGAGTCCACAGTGAAGTCCAATGAAATACGTGAGGGATGAATCCTCGTCACAATTGGTACAGACGTCTCAACAACCGACAACGAAAAGGCAACTTAACTTTTCACTTAGTGAAACAGAGTAATCGCAAACAGGACTATTATACCGACCGTAAAATTTGCGGAACGTTGACATTAAACGCGGTTTTCGATATCCCTGTGTCGATAATTTGTCAGTGAGTAGTTTAGGCGATGTAAAATATTTCAGGGGGGTTTTGTTTAATGATGAATATAATCCTTTAACTTGACATTGGCAAAGATATATATATATATATATATATATATATATACATGTATATATATATATATATATATATATATATATATATATATATATATATATATATATATATATATATATATATATATATATATATATATATATGCATATGCCAGAGTGCCTATATAAATGTTCAAATCCATTTTACCTAAGTCATCCAGATTCTTTCTTTCATCTGAAGTTCCCGATACTTTGAACTTTGACCTTTTCCATATCGTCACAACGATTAATATATAGCATAATGCAATAATAACTGCTGGTATAACAAACACTGCACATGAGTTTAACGTGAAGTAAATCTGAAAATAGAATAAAGGAGAATGTCAGGCTGTACGATACCACAGATACTTGTAGACAGGACCATCTAAGTATGCCTTGCCCATAACCCTTTGATTTTTTAGTCCATTCTATTTATTCTGTTCATCAAAACGTTGGTAATTTTGGGATATACAAGGAAATGTGGTCAATCAGCAGACTTTTGTTAAATATGGTTACAATCATTGTTTACATTGGGAATGCCAGACACTGCCTGATAATCGCCTGTGTAATAATTAACAAGAGTTAATTGAAACCGAGTACTGTTACATGATGCACTCCAAATGGTAGAAAAAAGTCGTGTTGATATCAACCAGCATTTGTTACATATCGATCTGCAATTGTTCTCCACATGTTTGTAGAAATAAAAGCCATAAGGTTGAAATTGTAATCGATGATACCAGTAAATTTTAAATTCATCAGTCAAACAATATTGACAAATTCATATTTCAGAAGCCCACTTTTAAAATAGACGGCAACAAAACCCAAAACACTGAAATCGCAATCCCTTAATACCAATTAATTAGAAATTTCATCAAAATCTGATAATGTTGAAATTTAGATCAATCGGAAGCCTCGATTTGCCATAGACGACAATGAAACTCATACCATTGAAATCTCGACCCCTTGATACCCATAAATTCCATATTCCATCACAATCGGACAATTTAAATTTCGACTGATCAAAAGTCTTGGTTTGCCATCTTTTTATGACGTCAACATACATTGTGCACATATGCACACCAAACCTATAATCATATGAAGTTGCATTACAGTTCGTCCTGTAGTTTCAGAGAAAATGTGCTTAAAAGTTTTGACCAATCAGAAGCCATAGTTTGCCCTAGATATCATTTTTGATGCAGTCACATACGTAGAGCAAATCTGCACACTCAAACCTATCATCATATGAATTTTCATTAGAATCCGTCAAGAAGTTTACTAGAAAACGTGCTTACAGGTTCAGCATGGAAAGATAGAAGACGAAGAAGAAGAAGAATAAAAAGAAAAAGAAAAAAAAAGAAGAAGAAGACAAATAAGAATGATAACGAGGTATAGCCAGCTGTTACGAAAGTCTCCCAAACCATGGCCCCCGCTCTTAATGTATAATATATATCTAATGAATATAGAAACTTTAGATTATCAACCTAAAATTTGTTACCATATCAACACTTTTATTTTCAGCTTTCTACATAAGTTCCACCCCTTTGGATACTCTTGGAAAATCCGAATTCCCATTAATATGGCAAACGGTCCGACTACCAAGTTTTAGATCGCTACAATATCTTAGTCAATACCTACTTAGAACAACTAATTCTTATATACACGAAATATTCATTATCGCGTATTTAGTATAAATGACCAAACGCGTGCATTTCCAAGTTTAAGGTAATAAGTAAATTGTCATGATAACGGATAAACAACCGTTATGTACTTTCCGATTATATTAATAGCTAAGCTTTATTGACACATGATATATGAGGTTAACTATTTCGAGACAACGTATGAGGATCTACTTTGAAGTGTATTTTTTTTGTGTTTAAAGATGCTAGAACCTTAATATATCCGTAGCTACAAAACAAATTAATGTAAACGTGGATACTTCCCCGTGTTGTTAATTAAGAGGTTTACTTATGTAAACTATACACGTAGGGTCTTTTTTACATGATGTCAGCAACTTACTTTGAACAGTCCTGTATTAAACGATAATTGTTAGCATAACTTTGGACTGGTACGCGGGGGATAATTTACACGAAAAACTATTCACCGCGTATTTAGTGTAAATTACCCCACGCGAAAATTTCCATGTTTACTGTAGTTTTCTATAATTTCAGTGCGTCACATGCATATTCGTTGGAATACAGAAACGGTACTTACACGCCATGCTGTTTTATTCGAGAAGTTGATTGCACACTGTACAACGTCATGCTTTTCCTCTGTGTTAAATGTAAATAACAGTGGTGATGAAAAGAGAGCAGAAAAGAACCAAGAACCTCCAATAAGATATCGATGATGATTACCTGTAAAATAACAACATTGAGTGATACATTATACAGGTCAGGTGCCCTACAAAAAGAATGCAGTTTTGATAATTCGAGAACTACGTTTTAAGTGGAAAGTGTTGATAAAACCAAGGGGCCTCCTTGGCAGAGTTGTTAATGCATCGCGCTTTGAAACATGGTAGTCTCTCACTTCTGGTCAGCGCAGTCTCAAGATCCAGCTTGAAACTAAGCTGATTTTTGTGAGAATGTTTGCTACGTTACTTGCAGAACGCCGGTGGTCTATTCCTGGGTACATCATAAACGGATTCTCCCCTCCACACTAAAAACTGGCCGCCACCATATAACCGAAAAAAATGTTGAGTGTGACGTGGAACACTATCAATAAAGAAGATAATACCAATATATTCATATAATGTATGTATTTTCATTTTTAATTGCGCTGTCACAAGCTGTGTGGCAGTGTGGCATATTTTGGCCTGTGCTATGGACTTACGCCGATGTAATGCCACGCCAGTCGCGAAAAGGAATCATGGTTTTAAATTTTAAAATCAATGAGTCTAACTTTTTATGCTGCTCACTTGGCGAGGGAACTGTGTCAAGGTTTTCAAGTACTAAGTATGACCGTCCAGGGAATCAAACCTGGAACACCCTCGCCCGTTTGCGAATCCAATGCATTTTGTCGCGTAACACAAGACGAAACTGATACACTGCTTACATTCACTTTTCTTTTGAAAAAATGAAAATTCTTGGCCAATTACTTTTAAGTTAAATATTTCACATATTTCACATATATTCCGCTTAATTGCTGCAGACATAAGGAATTTGTCATTCGACAGGACGTAGCATGGATAAATTATTTTTCCCCCATGCTTCAAGTACATTTCTATACCATAATTGAAATCAGACTTAAATTTTGAATTACTGCATTCTCATTTCATTATTGTCCTTCGTCATAAAAATATTGCGATGTCATAGTGCTTGTAGCTTGTCTACACCCTTGGGACAGATAAAGTCTGTCCAAATTTAAATATGACACCGGACTCCTACACCGGATAAATACATCTACTGCTTTGCCAGGTCAGAAATTATGTAGACAAGGTACACGCGCTATGACGTCAAAAATAAAGATTTTCAGCATTTATATGTACTTTCTATGTAGTGATAATGCGATGCAAAAGAGTGACGTCAAAATGTACTTGCATAGAATGAAAACACACACTGTTAAGTTGAATGGAAAGGGAACCCTCATGGTAAGAATCCGAAATTTCAATCTGAGGGTATCTTGAAAATTGAAAAACCATTCGGAAGAATTTTCCCTATCTGCACATCCTTATCATTTTCTACTTATCTTTATGAATCAATGTTTGATACAGATAAAAAAGGTAAATGGTGTCTTTGGTCCCGTCAAGAACTCTGTATATTGAAAACATAATACCAAAGTAATAATGCCCAAAACGATCGTTTCTGTCAATTAGACTTCATCAGTTGAGCTCCAATTTAAAATGTATATGTATTTTCTAAAGAGAAAGTGGTATCATACAAATAATAAATCTGAAAGTATAGCCGAAATCCATCTAAGAGTAATCACTGTAAAAAGATGACTATCTTAGCTTTAGAAAACTTTGGAATTTAAATGGTGTTATCAGTGCCAAATATTACGTATACGTATAAGATTATCAGCTGGTACCGGAATACCAGGTACTAGGTTTATATATACTCGGTCCACCAGTAGTGGCAACGACCTAGTGGCTATGGATATTATAAACATAATACCAAAGTTACAATGCTCAAGACGATCGTTTCTGTCAATTAGACTCCACCAGTTGAGCTCCAGGTGAAGTGACACAACATTTGATCTGTGTTATGGAGGAATGTCAATGTAGTGAGGATTCTTGTTGTGCCACGTATATCGTTGTCAAGTATAATCCATTACTTTAATTTCTTGTGTCAAACAATTGGGTAGTTAACAATCGTTATAGAAGTTTTTAAAATCGCTGTATATGGCGCGGTTCCACGAATCGCACGTCAGGTTAACACTCCATCCGACTACTCTATGTTTATTCATACTAGCGCTCTCATATTTTAGCGCTCTCAGGGGGTATAGACGTATCAGCGCAATCTTGAATTTGCGCAATTAATGTCATTAACTGTCGTGTATGCAGAATGACAGGATGGAGACACTTTTGCGCTGCCCTTGAATTTTTGAAACGACGTTTAATATTAAAATACTGCTAAAATAAATACACGTGCAATAATTTGTTAAATAGATATGACATAATCATTTTCCAGAGGCTCCCATTTCCCCAAAGTGAACCCCACACGGTTTAATACCTTGGTATCTGTGTGGAATATGATCAGCATGCTATCATACTGATTGTGTGTTTTATTTCAAATGATAAAAACAGGCAGTTATTTCCAAATTAATCCTGTAAACGACAACAACATCCATAATGCTGCAGATAAATTATCGTTAAACAAGAATGTAGGGAATAATTGCATTATCAGTTGTGATATATTGCTACAGTAACTTGACAAATGTTCATATTAGGAATTGATATCCTGTTTACATCACTATTAAATCCTTGTCATCTTATTGCATGTGTCTACTAAATCACCTGTACTCATTGTATCATGCATCTGATCTTTGTAATATTTGAACATCAATAACTATATAGATTTAGACAGCAACGTGTCAACATTATTGAAATCCGTACATTTTTACAGTGTATAGAGGAGAAACACAGACAACTGCACATCTAGACATGGGACCAGGTGCCATGTAAGTAGAAGCATCCCCTGCTAAACGGCCACATCCACCGGAAGGCTATAGTCACATTAAGATCAAAACAGTGGTATAACACTTGGTAATGAACAATATATACGGTTTACTACCTTCCGTCGAGCAGGTAATTTTATGCTCGACAACCAAGATCTGAAAAAAGGTATATCAACGCCCATATATTATTGTGAGTAAGGTCGACATGTGATTTACTTCATGAATTGTTAGCATACAACAAATTCAAGTGCTATCAACTATATCCTGAAATTTTACACATTTCCGCATTGGCTTAAATATTTTTCTTTGAGGAACATCAACACATAAATATAAAAATCTCAGATACAAATATATTAATATTCAGGATGGTCAGGATATATATATACATATATATATATATATATATATATATCAATATATATATATATATATATATATATATATATACAATATATAGTAAAACCTGTATATAGGGGTCACCCAAGGGACCAGAGAATATTGACCTTTATGTGCAGGTGACCCTTATACACAGGTTCAATTTAGTTGAAGTATGCAGTGAAGGGACTTTTCTAAAGTGGCCTTTATAGACAGGTGATCCTTATATAGAGGTGGCCACTATAGCAGGTTTTATTGTATATATATATATATATATATATATATATATATATATATATATATATATATATATATATATATATATATATATACAAATCTGGTAAAATCTGGACAAACACGGAATCCCTACTCATCTTACACTGTGCCCCTTTCTTAAGGAATGACCAAAGCATCTTACGCCTTGACTCTTTCTTAAGGACCCGAACGCATCTTACGCCATGTCGCATTCTTAAGGAATCCCAACACATCTTACGCCTTGACTCTTTCTTAAGGAACCCCCAACTCATCTTACACCAGGGTTTTTTCTTAAGAAACCTCCAAACATCTTACACCTTGTCGCTTTCGTAAGGAACTCCGACGCATCTTACGCCATGTCGCTTTCTTTAGGAATCCCAACACATCTTACACCAGGGTTTTTTCTTAAGGAACTCCCAAGACATCGTACACCATGTCTCATCCTTAAGGAACATCCAACGCATCTAACAAAATGTTTATTTCTTAAGGAATCCCTGATGCATCTTACACCATGGCAACTATGGATCATATGGATTTTCATCAGTACTCGTCTTCAGTTTATATAAAATTGTTTTTATAAAGTTTTATTCACAATATTTTCAAAAATTTCCGAATCGTTCCTATAAATCGAAGACTTATTCCAAAGAAAAGGCATCTGTTTATTACGGGACTGATTACGGACAATATTCCAGCCGGCCTGGCTCAGTCGGTAGCGCGCTCGACTCTTCATCGTGATGTTGTGAGTTCAAGTCCAGCTGGCGGCAGGTTGGTTTCCTATCCTTCGGATGAGACAGTAAAAATCGAGGTCCCGTGTCGCAGTAAGTGTCGGCACGTTAAAGAACCCTCACTGCTCAATGGTCGTAAGTGCCGAGCATAGGCCAAAATTTGAAGCCCTTCACCGGCAAATGGTGACGTCTCCATATGAGTGAACGATTCTTGAGTGAGACGTTAAACAACAATAAACAAAGAAACAAACGGATAATATTCATCAAACATAACAATATTATAGTTATACTGTCATCGTTACATTAACATGATTAAAATGTTTTCTGGTTATTATCCCTTTCGGGAGGAAATGAAGTCGTAATACAAAGATCTTTAAATATTTTGATCTAATTGTGTACACTTTCCTGAAGTACATGCACCTCCAGACAGATGCAATCATCGAATCATCGAATTTAAATTTGAATTTTACAGCAATGTTTTTAATTTTACTATACATAACTGAATTATGAATATGCAAAACTTGGATTTGCTAACAGAAATGTCACCCATTTACTGTAATACAAGTCGTATGCAAATCAAAAACTCTTGGACATATGACAGTAGACTGACATAGGATTGTATCATAATTAAGTTATATTTATAAACTGAAAAATAGACAGATTTATAAAGTTATCATTTTAATGTAATGCACAATACTATGTTACTGAGATAATTTCATCTTACTAGGAGGCTAATTTTTGTTGATACGCTGGATGTAAAACAACATAAAACAAACAAAAATGTTAACTTGAAAGTCATGTTGACTTGCAATTGTGAAATGATCCCTTTTTGACCAGTCTGCATGAATTAAGTTTGTGACAAGTTAAACCTAATCCTATTTCCTGTGGACAGGACAGAGAATAATGTACATTTCATGTTCTGCTATGTTAAAATATGTGTAGACTATATCCTATATATAAATTTAACTTCATTCTTAGATAGATATATAGATAGATATTAGAGAAAAAATGATACTGAATGAAGGGATTTATTATATTGTCATAACTGAGGGTATTGCATATAGGTAGCAGGCACCTTGATTATTTGTAGGTGACCATGTGGTTTGAAAACTGTTTAGCCTATATTTATAGTATTATGACTGTAAAATGTATTGGATTTACACCAACGTATTTTTTTTCTCTTGAAATGTGAAAGAAATCTTACATTATTTTACATAGTAACTTTTCCCTTGAATTGTATGACGCAATTACAATTCATTTTTAGATATGTATAACCGTCAAAATAGCAATGATGAGCATATAACATGTTCTTTTTGCAAAAATTACTAAATGAAAATTAAACGGACTATACATACAAAACATTTTGGACATGATTTATACATCAAGGTGTGAGGGATCGACGATGCCAAATTAAAACAAATCAAAATGTCTTGGCATGTCTTGTTCTGTACTTTGAACTGATACTGATAAACTGATATATTTAGACACTTTGGAATCCTATACTCTACAGCTAGCAATAGTGCACGAATTTTAAGAAACAATCATCAGACCCATGGCTTGTGCGTAATTTGTTTGTCTTTTTAGGGGCACAATATTTCAGTAGTCTGACAAGAGAGTAAAGTGATATATAATGAAAGTTGGCGGTCTTTCAATTGCAATGTATTAACATGATAAATTTATCATGATAGCAAATAATTTTGAATCGACCTATGCGTAGATAGTGTAATTAAGTTACATCAAAACAGTAACCTTATTCATCTAGTTGACACTTCGTATATCAAAGTGTTAATGAACGTCTGACATTCTAATTTATCATCGTAATATATGTAGGGAATGGTAATGTAAATCTGTTAGGTAGCCTCCGTGACGGAATGGTAGATCATAGCGCTTTAAACCATGAAGTCTCTCACTTCCGGTCATCGACAGCTCGATCCCCGCTGGAACTTAGCTAATTTTGTGAGATGTTTGCCAGTTTTCTTCGAAATGCCGGCGGTCACGTCACTGGTACATTGCTACCGGATTCTGTCTTCCAACATTTAAAACTTGCATCCACCATATGGTGAAAAATTGTTGTGGCGCAAACACTATGTAGAATTAAAAACGTCTTTAATCACGGGCAGAGCATGAAACAAATGTATACTAACAAATCAGTTACCACAGAATACCACAAAGATTTGAGAGATATGTTAGCGCAAACTACGAAGCGACTAAACTTTATGAAGTGCATTTATGAAAACAAAACGTTCTCTTAAACGAAAGTTGCTGCTTTATTAAAATTAATCTCTTAGTCCCTCGCAGATTTTCGTGTGTGTTTTTGTATGAACAGTTATAAGTTGTGGCATAAAAAATAAAACAGATCCAATTCGAGCTGCATATTTTTATACTAATATCTCGTTTAACACACAAACATGTTTGTTATGTTGTTATTTTACACCCCGTCAATAATATTTCCCTTGTATGTAGATGTCACTAGCTTTCGGTGAAGTGCCAAATATGTTGACATGCGCCATAGACAGATGACAATCGAGTGACTGATGTTTTACGTGTCAATTTCGCCATTACAAGGGATTTTGTTTTAAATATCGTCCAGTGGATTTATTACTTTCACTTCCTCTTCCGAGCATTGGCGACGGAACAGACACTACCTTTGTAGAGTATCAGGTATAATTCGGAACCGAAATTCGAAACTAGATCTTTTAGAATCATATTATGATAAATGAATGTGAAAGAAAAAAATAACCAGTTGAAAAGTTGATGATGATGACGATGATGATGATGACGATGATGATGATGATGATGATGTTGTTTATGATGATGATGATGATGATGATGATGATGGTGATGATGATGATGATGTATCGGTTACATCAATCGATCCAAACTAGGTACATTCTTATCTCATTTCGCCTCATAATATAATAGTTCGTTTGTTTTTTTCATGTTTTATTTGTGACAGTATTGTATGAAAAAGATTACGACGGAATAATACGTTTAGTTCTTTATTATATTGAATTATTTTCTACTTAAATCTACTGTACGTCTTTCTGTAGAGAAATAAGTCAAATCTGCCGGCTAAATAGTGACAAAATGATAGAAATCGTTTGCGTTAGTTCGTATCACAAATACAATTTCAGACAGAGAATATTGATGATAAGATAAAAGAAATTCAAATCGACATTTCCATGTATTGTTATTTGTTGAAAACATAATTGTCATATATATAAAAAAAAATATCGAGCTCGAATATTGCCAAGAACAGTGATTTCGAACTCACGGATAAATGCAGATACTATCTATATGGTTATTGAACCAGTATCTCCCATCATTTAGTAAAAACGATTCATATTTCAAGATACTTAGATCTAATTCACTTATTTTATAATGTTTCGATCAAAGTGATCGGAACAAAAATTATTGTATATGACCATAAAATGAACGTTGATGTTAGTACGACTATATAAGTGAATGTATTGATTGGAGTGACAAATTATATTACATACACTTTGGCCTTTTCTTTTATTTTCTACAGACAATATTATTGAAGACAGACACCGGGGAAACAGTCACATGACCAAAAGAAAGATTATTTGGAGTAGATATTTTGAAAATGCACAAAGATAAGCGCTACTAGCTGCTGTAAATATCGACAATGTAGTCATATATCGTGCTTTCTCTGGAATGGAAATTGTTCATTTTAAGATTTTTCATCAAGGTTTCCTTGAAAAATTCAAATTGAAACCAAATGATGCAGTTTTCAAGAAATGGTTTGTTTTTGCACACAGTTAACTTTATTGTAAAAAGATATTATATATATATATTATATATATATATATATATATATATATATATATATATATATATATATATATATATATATATATGTGTGTGTGTGTGTGTGTGTGTGTGTATTTAAATATAGTTTTTAGGCAATTACTGATATTGTAAGATATACATCATGCACATTCCTACCTGGCGTTATTTGATTTTTTTTAGATGAGACTTAAAAACGAGGTCCTTTATCATGGTATGAGTAGTGGCTTGAGTTGTCTTGATTTAACGAGCAGCAAGGCTACTAAAAGCCCTTTCCAATTTACCATTTGTGGCAGGAAGAGTGATGTTTAGTGTGTGTTTGGGGGGGGGGGGTTGAGTTAGTGATTATGTACTTGATTGAGTTGTCCGCATTTTCAATGGCTTTTTAAGTACCACTACACAATCTGACGTAGGTAATCACACTGCACAGCCTAGACCATTTACCCTCCTTCTAATCTTTCTGACGCGACAGTGATCGAACCAGGGATATTCATGAGTTCTACCAACTAAAATAATCTGTCTGCTGTGTTAGCTCTAGTACGTAACCCCCCTGTGCCATACCAAATAAAGCAAATAAAGGAAGATTCTTGACGGGATGCAAAATATACAACAAACGAACAAAAATATGACAATCCATTCTCTGTTATCATACACTGTCTCTGATATCATACACTGTCTCTGTTATCATACACTGTCTCTGTTATCATACACTGTTTTTGTTATCATACACTATCTCTGTTATTATACAGTCTCTGATATCATACACTGTCTCTAATATCATACACTGTCTCTAATAGCATACACTGTCTCTGTTATCATACACTATCTCTGTTATTATACAGTCTCTGATATCATACACTCTGTCTGTTATCATACACTGTCTCTGATACCATACAGTGTCTCTGATATCATACACTGTCTCTGTTATCATACACTGTCTCTAATATCATACACTATCTCTGTTATTATACTGTCTCTGATATCATACACTGTGTCTGTTATCATACCCTGTCTCTGATACCATACAGTGTCTCTGATATCATACACTGTCTCTGTTATCATACACTGTCTCTGTTATCATACACTATCTCTGTTATCATTCAGTCTCTGATATCATACACTGTGTCTGTTATCATACACTGTCTCTGTTATCATACACTGGCTCTGTTATCATACACTGTTTCTGTTATCATACACTGTCTCTGTTATCATACATTGTCTATGTAATCATATACTGTCTCTGTTATCATACACTGTCTCTGTTATATAGATTCATTGATGTACAAATTTATCATCTTCGCATATGAACCTTGTTTTCCAATGCTTCATTTGTGTATCAAATCTATTGTAGTCTATTTTTAATAACATTATCTGTATATGACCAAAACGTTTTACTATTTGTGCCGTGACATTCCCTTTGATTATGTAACTTTTTTGTTGATCAATATTTTAAAAGAATGACGCTGGTTTTGTTTTGGTTCATTATTGACAGCTGGTATTTGTACGTGTAATTAGATATCCCACTGTTTTTGCTTTAAGTGTATCTGTTGATAAAGATATTAAATTACTTATGTATATATTTGAAATTTGACTACGTATACATTCTTAGAATGTGGAAGTTTGTATGTGAATTTTTAGACATAGCTAATATAATTATCTTTTTACAGTGATTACCACTGTGTTTAAAAACATTTTAAAACATTGGTTTAAATTGGAGCTCAACTGATGAAGTTTTATTGACAGACACTTATAGTCTGAAGCATATGTTCTGGCGTTTTTTGTAAAACTATATCTATATATATATTAATTGACAAAACGTCGTTGATATATCTAATTGTCAAAATAAAGTATTCCGCTAGCTTTTTCTTCTTTCGATTCAGCAGTTTCTGAATGTAGTTGCTTCGTATAAAAAAGTCAGCCATAAAGAGGAACAATTGGTTCCCATAGATAGTCTGATAGTATGTTGAAAGACCAGGCTTCCGAACATTACCAATATATTCAATATATTGTCTATTCGAAATTGCAGCATCTTTCTATATCAACTTCAGTGCATTTATATATAGAATCAGAGTGGTGTTGGACAAAATAGGTTTCGTGGTAACCAATGACTAGTTATGAAAATTGTCGGGTACCACCTTTAGTGAAAAAAACCAGTTGTCCGTGATAAACGGGCACATCTAAAATAATATCGCTGATAAAATATTGATGTACATTGTACTTTCAATCTTACCTTTTCCGAACCTATGCATAGGGAATGCAATAACGGTAGCTCTGTCAATGCTTAATGAAACCAATGCGTAAGTCGATCCATACACGACTGTAACCTGTGCGAATTTCACTAATTTGCACATTACCTTTCCCGCTAACCAAAATACTGTCGACTTCCATATCAATTCCGTCAAAAGAAAGAAAACACCAACTGACAAGTCTGAAAAAGAAAACAAGACCGATTATGGTGATAAAGTGACTTTGGAAGATTTTCATTTTATATCTATTTTCGAAGTTTGGTCGTATTTACCAGTATATAAAAAGTATTGATATCAAAGTGTTAATAGTACGGAAGCTCGGAAAATATAGTATCATTATGGATATACACAAAAACAGATCTCCTATACACAGGATGTGGGGTGTGGTCAATACAAGAGTGCGCATAATCTCGTCGATCAAACATGACCTCTGTGAGTTCATTATTGAATTCAAAACTAATAAGGAATAAACTTTCATCTGACAGATTACTTTGAATAGTATATCAAAAAATATATCATTCCTGTTTTCTCAGATAGTATGTGTCAATCAGAGTAAGTATTTAATTTAAAGGGATATCCGTTGCCCAGTGGTTAGAGCTTCAAGATTTAAATTATGAAGTCTCTCATCTCTTTTCAAGACAGGTGCGAGTTCTGCTGGAGCATTAGTTATTTTTTTCAGAGTTTGTCAGTTTCCTTACAAAAGGTTCCTTACTACATTGTAACCGATTTTTCTTCACCTATATCAAAAACTGGCTGCCACCATATTACTAATGAAATGTTGAGTGTGACGTCAAACGTCATTCAAACAGAGAATAAAATCTAATTTCAATACTGTAAGTATTCTTAAAGAGTTCAGAACTGCATGCATTCCTTTGACTCCTAATGTGAATAATTTTGTCAATAATAAACCTTTCTTTCAAAGTCAATAATCTAGTCATAAAAGGACAAACCGTCAAGATGTATACGTAGAGGTTCATTGGTTACACATATACGATATCCTGGGTCATATTCCGTTATAAAGTATAAATGAAATATATTCATGAATCGTGTTTTTAAATTTTGAAATCCTGTTTTAAATTTTGAAGCACTTTAAGTATTTACATGTCACTTTGTGGAAGTAAAGGGGGATCGTACACTGATTGGTCAATACCTTTTATATCAGTAAAGTATAACAGATACAATTAGGCCTTATAATATCTGAACATTTAACAATGGTGTGCTGCATGTGTTGCTTTTAAAGGATAAACTTTGAGGAACACACACACACACACAAACACACACACACACACACACACACACACACACACACACACAATTTCTACATTTTGAAAACACACACGATCTATCTACATGTTTAAAAGTTTCAATAAACGTTTTTTACCATTATAGTTTTCTATTGTTTAGATTCATTCATAAACCCTATATAAATGAGGGTTGTTAACTTCACACATGGTCATTTGAGAAATAACTTTTTAAAGAATTCAATAAATTCAAATGCAATTTACTCGTTTCATACAATTATATTCAGTTTATATATATATATATATATATATATATATATATATATATATATATATATATATATATATATATATATATATATATATATATATATGAATGAAACAATTGTATTTTAAAAGTACATCTGCCCTTAATAGGAACAGCTGGCAGTTGTAAACCCCCAACTTGTAGAACTGTTTAATACATATGAGAGTATTAATGGTGTTTCACATCATATATACACTTTACATTGTCTGTAGGTAAATGGTGAACTGTTCTCTTTATTCATGAGTTTTCCTGGACATTTTAACACAAGACAGATAACAAATATCACAGGAAAACACATGGTTTACATTTAACTTAAAAGATATTCTTACGTAGTGATCTCAAATTATTTCTCGATAGTGGAAATGATATTGACATTTTGAAGTATGACTTACAAACATTACATAAACATAAGCAGACACGAATCGTGATCTAAAATGCAGTTAACAAGCAATTACGTCGAAAGCAGACTCTTTCCAAGAACTTAAGAGTCTTAATCTGTGCAAGACATTGTTGAAATATTTCGTACGAACAATGTTATTAAGAGCAATTATATTCAAAATCAATCTTATAGTATCGACATTTCAAGTTGCATATTTCAGAATAATCCTGGGTTAAAATTAATTCATGCCTTACAAGTTGTGATAATCTTTATTTAATTGTGTATGATGAAGAAGAAATAAGTATTAATGTCACCTGTCCTAGTGCGATAAAGCCACGATATAAAGGTAATCCGAATGACCACATTTAAGTGGGATGGTGCTCTAATATAGGGATGTTCGTTAAGAAATTGTCGAAACTGTTTGTGTAGGTATGAACTTAAATTCGAGTTGCTCCTTTAAGCTAGGTTGTCTGTAGGCTAAGTACTACTGTACTAGTTTATATAATTTTTCAGAAGTTTATATTGAAAACAAGTATAATAAGTACGTATTGACTTTTTAATATATTCCCCATTACGCAATGATATAATCCTTACAGATTCAAGTGTTGAGGTTGATGTATAGAAAGATTGTGAATTGCACATAATTATTCACAAGCAATAAGGGCTTGGAAGCCGTGAGGTTTAAACTGTCATTAACATGTATGTATAATAGATGCCAAAGAACAGATGTTTGGCATGCAAATTGGACTCGACCGAGCCCTGGTAGTAAAAATCCCAAATCCTAATTGCGTAGAGATGGCTGTTTGTTCAGTTAGAGACAATTAGGCCAAAATAATATTTTATTTGTTTTGCGTCAGCTTGTTGGTAGATTTTTAACCCCTGTTAAAGAAAACAAATAAAGGTATTTTTCATCATTTGTATCAACCGAGAAATGTTGTATTTCAGTCATAATCAAGTATGTGTTTTTTTCGCGTCCGTAAAACGCTTTAATCTAAGGTAATTAGTAATAAAACCCCTACAACATGATATAAAGAAAAATGTAGGTTCTTATACCGCTAAATGGTACATTTGCTGATTGAAATCCAATACATATGCACTTTTAAAAAGAGCGGTATGGATTAAAAGAAACACCCAAAACTCTCAAAAACATTAATAAGGCATTAAGTGAAATGATGGGATAATTTGACTATCTAAAAAATATCTTCGGAAACTAAAATTATTTCACGGGTTTGTGGGCAAGAGTCTAAAGGTATAGTAGGTTGACTATTTCCAAAAACCCATTTAAATATATGTTGTATTACTCGGTAATGAAATGAACTTCAACAGATGTTATACTAACATTTTCCCTACGAAAAACAAACGTGTACTGTCGTGCTTGTATTACGTTACGATTTAATCAGTTTGGCAAAATTTACCGTGCGTTGGATGAAAGAGTAAATATTGCCAAGTTGTGACGCCATCGATAAAAGCGTGACGCATTAAAGTAGGAAAGACCAAAATGGTATACTCATTTTATATAGAGCATTTGGAATATTAAATAATATAGACAATTCATCGGAATATATAAAAGCTTTGAAACAGGAAAACATTTATACATTCTGTTGTCTCGTGATAGTTAATTGTTAGGTTGGTTCCAAATACAGATTACTGTAACGTAATTAAATATGCAATTAAAGTCTTGTTATTAAATATCTTGCACTTGATAAGTCATTTGTTTTTATTATTATGAAAGCTTAATTCATTGAACTAAATATCAAATTCATTTTATGTCATTGGGTGGAAAATCAAATTCCAAAATAAACTTGAAATGCTGGTGAAAATACGACAACATTTGTGTTTCTAAAACACAAGTATGTTCAGCATAAATAATGTGTTGCAACAATTAAAACAAACAAGCGCGCAGTTGTAGCAAGTATGATAAAAACTCAAAAGAAAGATAATGAGGTCGTTTTGTTTGGCACTTCACCAATTCACATTCTCTAGAGAAACGAAAGAAATATGATGTTCTTCATTCCATGACATTAAATGGAATTTCAACAATTCAAATTTCGCAAAAGTCTCTATTTCTTTTTATCCTATAAGTACTATTTTCTTTTCGTGATGAAATGCCTTTCAATTTGATCCATTTCGCTCATTTTCGTAAGTCGAATGCGGTTTATTATGTCCCTTAAAATATGGTATGTTATTTACAGACTGATTTTATAAACATAGCACCAAAGTTATAATGATCTAAGACGATTGCTTCGGTCTATTAGACTTCATCAGTTGAGCTCCAATTTAAAAATATATTTTCTCATGTGGTATTATACAAGACCAAATAATAAATCTAAATGCGTAGTCAAATCCGTTTTAGCTTTTTAACAATATAGAATTCAAATGTTGTTATAAGTGCGAAATAATTGAATTCTAACTGTATTCTTATTTCTGTAATTTATGGACATGGTGTATATATTAAGTAGCCGCCTCCTCCACCTCCTATCCACCCTAATAACATAGGTCATGCATCAAATGTCTTTGTTTAGAATCCATTCGCAGCTTAGGCGTCACACATTGAAAAATGGCGCTCCACTTTACCTTTAAAACGTAAAAAACCTGCTTTATCGATCCCCTGTGTATAAAGACCATCTGGTAACAAAGACTGCTTTTGCTATCATTTACAATTTTCAGACATTTTGGTAAATGTCCAATTCCAGATCACAAATGTGTTATTTTTATTATTTTTCGAGCATAGTTAAACCAGCGGCGATCCAATAGGAGTCACGTTATATAAGATATAAGCGCAATGCCAGGCCAAGATCACTTTAATGAGTTCAACCGAGTTCTTAGTTAAAACTATTTTTCCTCATTACTCAACTGGAAACGTTAAGTTTTAACTGAGTAACAAGTAAGTTTAACTCAGAAAAATAACATTAGCGAGTATAAATGTGATTTCGCCGTTAAACATAGCTTTTCTCTGTAATTCGTCGATAATCTATTATTAACTGAAACTGCACCAGAATCACATTCGTTTTCTTCTCCAGAAGTTAGACATAATTTCTCTCAAAATTTGCATCAACTGGTCAAAAAAATAGGTTTGTCTGGAGAGAACTACGTTTAAATGGAAATGGATAAATATAAGTCAGACTAAGAAAATCTATTAGGTTTAAGTCATTGATATACTTTTGGGCGCCACAAAGTACAGTTCCATTAGATTCATTTGAAGATGACTTTTCTATGGATCAAATGGTTTAGGTCTTTGAAATTCTGTTCAACACATTTAAGGTATAACAAAGAAGTACCATTGGATATTCGAAACTAAAAGTCAAGCAGATAAAAAATAAATAAATTATATTTATAGCATAAGATTTGTCTTTTTATTTATAATTATATCCTCAATTTAAATTTAAAATGAAGGATCTAAGAGACAGTGCGAACTCTTTATATAAACTAAAAATTTCATGCCGAAGTGGGAAATTATAGGCGTTGTGGCAATCTGTACATTGAGGCCGTTAATTGCGTTTACCCTATCAGATAATTTTACGCGCAAAAAAATGTCAGATATACAATGAATTATCTGTGACATCTTTCGGAAGTGAAGGCCCTACATATGTAGTGGTGACCCTAGTGCCTGGTATTTCGGTACAAGCTGATGATCTTATACAAGAGTGATGTTTCGCACTGATTGCACCATTTCAATTCTAGATTCCTCCAAAGTTAAGAAAGTCATTTTTACGGTGGTTGCTCTTGGACAGATTTTGCCTTACATTTGGATTTTCTGTTTGGCCTTGTGTGGTACTACTTCACTCTTTGGAGGATATGCATCGTGTAAAAACTGGAGCTCAACTGGTGGAGTTTGATCGACGGAAACGGTTGTCTTGAGCGGTGGCTTTGGTATGTTTTTGCTTATGTTTATAATATTTACAATGCCTGCTGCAAGTATTCTGGCATTCTTCGTAATCTCATTGGGGGTCCACCCCGTGTTGACTAGATAGCATGGCATGTCGTTATTCAACAAATCACATGCACAGTATTATACGTGTATATTCTTTTTTGTCGACAAAGGAATAAGATCAATCAAAAATAAATAAAAAACTGAACCACTTGCACATTGCCGTTCAGTGATTTTTGTTTTCGAAGATAACAGTTAATTTCTGTGAACGTTGTCTACTGATTTTTATGATATTTTTCAGATTTCGTTTAAACGTTGTTGCTACTGTTTACTTTTTGCCTGTGTGATGCATTATTTTGCTCGATATGACATTAATTGTCGTGACTCCTGGCTTGGAGGCCTGTTTTATAGTCCACACACATGCAATTTGCAAGAACATAAATAAAGAAAAGCATAAAGATGTACTGCAAAAAACGATATAATTATATATACATAGGTGTTGGAAGCAAATTGAAAGTGGAGGGGGGGCTAAACCAACTTAAAACACACATATACGCCAGAAATGTCTGGGGGCTAAGCCCCAATTTTCAATACTTATGTCTATCTTTGCAAAAAAAAGTGGGGGGGGCTAAGCCCCCCAGCCCCCCACCGGTTCCGACGCCTATGTATATATATATATATATATATATATATATATATATATATATATATATATATATATATATATATATATATATATATATATATATATATATATATATATATATATATATATCTGGATCATGTGCCATAGAGGAGTAAGCAAACCCTGTTGAACGGTCACACCCGTCTTGTGTACTCAGTCCAATCCAAATATGATAAAAGAGGAACGAATCCTAGTTGCAACTGATACAGGTGTCTCAATGACTGCTATCGCAGAGGCAACTGAATATTACATTTAATGAAACAAAGTAATTGCAAACAATACCGGCCGTAAAATTTGTGGAGCGCTGACATCAAACGCGGTTTTCGATATACCTGTGTTAATAATTTGTCAGTGAGTAGTTTACCTCAATCTATGAAATGTTTATATGTTGAACACGCACTGGCATATCGAATCATTTGTAAAATACAAACGTCATATTAGGTGATTGTTGGATATTACAACTTACATGTGGAAAGTTGACGATGGGAAATCCGAGATCGCCGCGTTTGTCATATACCTTAGTTGTTAATTTCCAGTCTGTGTCTATAATAAGAAAGTAAAGCTGTCTTTTTGCATTATATGTTTAATTCTAATAAAATAAACGTTTAACACCTATTTATATATTCCAATAGAGTACTGAAAACCTAATGGACATACATTAACACAAATCTTATCTTAATTACAGGATATTGGAATGCATGAGAACAGCAGCATTGTATTAACTACTAGACTATTACAAAATATACTTGTAAAATATGAAAAATCGATAATGAGACAAATGTACCGATGGATGTATAACTCATAACGGGAAATTTAATTTACACACTCATTTACGGTCAGGAATTCCCAAAACAGTCAGACAATCCGCAATGAATATTTCCTTCCGGATAATTTTACCGCAATATGTACAGTAGCAAAGACTAACGATATCATAATAGAACATGTATAATACTGAAGTATAGTAATACATGGATTTTGACATAGAAGTTTTAAACTATTAACTAAAATCATTTCTTAATATGTCAGCAGTAATCGAAGGATAATTTGTCTAGATGTAAAATTACTACGCAGGAAAGGTTAGGAAATTGGTGCCTGCCACTTAATGTTATTACGTTGTATAATCCACACTCTACAATGCCGCCATTTCACGGAGATAGAAGTATATTTTTCAATTATTTTAGTTAAAACTCATTTTAACTCTGGACTCACCGATCGACAGGGGTGCTTATACCTCCATGACACCTGATCCCACTCATGGACTTCCATAGGATCATATGTGTCCAGTTCTCACCTGATTTGTATATTGTTTTATAAACCTTCTTTCGATTAACACTGGTGTAACCCGTCAAAAGGGGATGCTCACTCATCCATGGCACCTGCTACCGGCTCTGAATGTTAAGAGTACCGTGGTTGTCAATTGTTCACCGGATTTGTATATTGTATACTGAACCTCCTAAGGATTAATGTAATAATATACATTGCATTTTGATGTCTTTTTAACATATTGGAAATAGAACATGCCAGATTATTAAGTAACACAGTATCTATAGTTGGCGATGCTACCTCGAATTTGTATCAAGCACTGATTGTAGATCAATTTCCGGGAGTATAAATAAAAAGATGTAATCTATACATATCGTCCTAGTTCAGCTCTAAGTAACATTGTGGTGGTGATTATGTTCTTTGAATTTCTAGATATATACTTCAGATATTTAATCGGTGTAATCGGTGTACAAAATTAGCCAGTCAGAAAAGGGAATTTCCACACCTATATTTAAAAAGTTCATATTCACCACTAGACACTTTTAGAGAGCTAGCCATGTGTTAATTATCAATGTAAAAATGTTTATCATTGAAATTTATAGGACTGGAAAACTACTGAACATTGCTGAATTGCCAAACAAAATTCAAAGAAATGTAATTAAAGATAATAATCCAAGGTAGACTCAAATGTTCCTTTAAAGACAATTATTGACTCATTAGTATAATTGATATGTCATAAATAATACACAGAAATGTGCTTTTTGATCGTGCCTCGGAAAACGGTGTAACATGTACTTAATAGGATGGACATTAATGACATCATACATACTGACTGTTTATGCATCATAGTTTAACCGCAATGTATCAATCCCCAAATGCAATAAAACCCTTTATACCCGTAAAACATTATACTATCAACTAAAGCAAACATTTTTATAGCCACGTCAAAAATTGTGTTATGTGATTAAACTGTGTACAATTAATACAAAGTAAAAAAGACTTATCAAAGGATATTTGAAATTCCAGGTCCATTAGAATATGCCAGTATGTTGACTTAAGGAGTAGACACGCTGCTTTAGGATATGCCAGTATGTTGACCTAAAGAGCAGACATGATGGTATAGAATATACCAGTATATTTTCCAAAAAGCAGACACGGAGCTTTAGAAAATGCCAGTATCTTGACCTAAAGAGCAGACAAGGTGCTTTATATTATCCTACAGAATGTTGCCCTAAACAGAAGAATTAAAGTGTTGATATTTCAAAAGACCACTGTATTCTTCGAATGACGAAAGTTTATTTGTTTGTTTTATAGTTATTTTACTCCACAGTCAACATTTTTTCAGATCTATGGTGGCGACCAGTTTTTAATGGTGAAGGGAAACTGGTTACAATGTACCTCTGTGGAGACTACCGGTCTTCGGCAAATTCACCGACATATTTTCTCACACTATCGGCTTAGCTTGCAATGTGAGAGACTCTATGGTTTAAATGCTCTAACCACTCGACAGTTTGAGACGCCCGAATGAATGCAATATTTCTGAACTCCTTTTTGTAATCGTAGTAAGCTCATCTATCGAGAAGACAAATTATGAAATAATCATTTGATGTATTGATAAACGTAATCAATAATATTGAGCACAGTGATTGATTATGAAGGTTGACAAATGATATATCTACTATAGATGATTATCTACGTAGGTGATTCAAAAGAACTCAACAGAACTTCATAATAAGAAATAAATACATTTATAAAAAAACGATAACGTGATGTTAATATCACTTTGAAAGATGAAGTAGTACAGAAATAGAAAGTGATTTTACATTTTGTCGTCATGACATTTGGAAATTGATTATGTTGGCTCAATTTTATACAGAATATTGGCTTCTTAAACACAAACGTGTATAACTGTCTCTGTTCATACAGAATAACATTATATATCGTTTATTCAAAACAAATTATAGTCTGGCAAAATATAAAATGGAAATCAAATTGATACTAGATGAATATTAGAGACAATGGGTAAAATCACATGTCAAGAAAACTGAATTATACTGTGCCAATCAATCCATTACAAAGACCATGCCCATTCTATTAAGACGTTCATGGTATCGCGGAATCCAAAGTGTCACAGGTTTCACACGGAAATTGTATGATACCACATTTTGTTATGGAACATTGCATCTATCTAATATTCGGGCTCACCTGATGAAGTTTTAATGACAGAAACGGCCGTCTTGAGTGTTTGCTTAGACATTTGTGTTTTCAAAAGTATAAATTTGCTACTATGTTTATTATATTTATTTGATTTATTTGAATTTATCAATTGTGTTACGGCTGATGTGACCAGTCGACAAAAGATGTTTACTGCTCCAGGTCACCTTATCTCACTTTGCGATTTTCCGTAGGTCCGTGTTTGTAAAATGGTCAACAGAATATTACACTATGTCTTGGAACACCTGGTGGGAAATGTTTTGGTATTTGTGCTTTTTAAAAATATACTGCATTGAATGCTTGACAAGAATATCGGACCGTATAAGGTTATTGCTGACAATTAAAGGTTGTATTTGAAAATTACGAGAAATATTAAATCGAAACTTACAGATCAATATTTTGATTTAATTAAAGCACAATTTTAAGTTTCCTCCTCGATATTACAATATAGTAAACGACAGATGTAAGTCTCAAACCAGAGATGAAAATTACACGAAACATCATTTCGCTCAAGTTGATTACTATTGATTTTTGTTCTTTAGATGCAGACAATTCAATGAAAAGAAAACAAAAAACAAATAACAATTACGCTTCAACGATAGCTTTTTACAAATTTGCAGTTTAGGTTATCATAGCATAAAGGAATTTTCAGAGAACTGGATGTTACAGACAAGATTGCTTGTTGCTTTGCCATGGAAAAACAATTGCATACTAACTTAATCATGTTTTCCGAGAAACAAAATAACTTAGTAATCTGTACACATCTATAAATAAAATATTTCAATCACTCAAGTAACATATACCTGGCACGAAATATTAATCATTTTGTTTAATTAGTAAGCCTTTGCATACAAGGATACAACACTAAGATATCGTCAAATTGTTTTAAAATAGTGTGAATATACCGTATATTTTATTTTACAGATTTAATTTTGATTTGTTTAACGAATTCCAACGTTCATATTGAATAATTCATTATGTAATTCTGTGTAACTGGTATTTGAGGTGTGTCATGGGAAATGAAATACGTTTTAATAGATTCCCTCAGATAAACTGTCAAACAAAATGCGGCAATTTCTATGATACATTCAACAGATAATACCTAAATATTGACGCACGTCCTATGTATGGTGAACTCTATCCATATTACAAATATATAAAATCTCAGACACCAAAGTGAAAATTATCAGGATGTCCAGGATACATAACCAATCTGGTAATTTTAGACAAACACTGATCTCTGGAAATTCAGAGAGGGGATCAGCTGCCATGTTGGAGTAAGCATCGTAACAAATATCATAAACGGTACATTACGCAAACACATATGTAACTCTAACACGGCTAGATATTTTGTCCAGGGAATTTATTGTATTTTTTTTCAATTCATGGCAGCAGGTTTTCCATGGTGGATAATAGAACTCGTTGTAATGTGCCCGGAAAGATACCGCCGGCTTTTAAATTTGAATATTGCTCATTCAAAATCAGCTTACGCTTCCAACAAAACTCGAACCTTTCCTGACTATATACGAGATAATTCATGGTTTTAAGCGCGATGCCCTAACCACACAACCATGGGGGTCCAACAAAACATGACTTATGCTACCCAACACCAGCTACTAAATATGGTTAAAAGATGCGTCTTTTCCAGTTTTTGTTTTCATCATATCAATTTTAATATTCCTCATGCACTGTATACTAAAAATTACCGACAATTATTTTTCACTTAACCGAAGAAGAAAAACCAGTAAAATTGTGCAATAACTTGTCAATAAATTCCGCCCCCGTTAATAATTTTGAATGTCAAAACACATTTTCTGCTGGATGAATACCACTGACAAACAGGGTAATAGTTATAACTAGTTTGTCTGCCAATCAGCGTGCAAAACTATTGAGTGACAATTTATCAAGACAGATGTGTAAAATACAATTCCCAGAGTCCAAAACCTATCACAGAAGCAATTTACAGTAAATATTTTATCTTAAAAGTCGATGTCTTTCTAAAACCGACAATTATATTCCCTCGAGCATCGAACGATCGCCCGACAATACGGATTGGAAAAAATGTTGTCAGACATTAACTTGTACGAGATTAAAAAAAATATATATCTAGGGCAATTTTACGCAAGCTGCTATAACGTATGGAATAAGGACATATTTGGAATTTTATCTTTGAAGAAATGATGTTGTTCATTACAGACTCGGGAAAACAATACTACCCACCCCCGTCAAATGATAATAATATATGGCAAATTTGCTATAGCAGCGGTATAAAACTTTCGGAATATTTTATCATCAATTGTATGATTGCGTGATATATTCAATAAATGCAGTTGATTGCTTTTATATGGAATCAAAGTCATTTGATTTATAACTATGACAGGTAGATTGGAAAACGGTTACGGCATATCTGTCAAAATGAATACTGATTAACATCAGATCCGAAACGGGGAATAAGTAATTAGGCAACGGTTGTAAAAAGGTGGTCTTTCAGAACATTTTCTTCCGCACGTGCTCAGGTTCAAGACATATGGTAGTTTGTTATCTGTAATATCTCGATCCAGGTGTGGATATGGTTATATCAACAGTTAATTGGACTTCTGTTATTAAACATCCGTTTTATAATATATATTTATGTTTAAAACAGTTCAGTGCCTGAAACAGCTGTACTAACTATTCACAAAAGGTTTAGGTAGTTCGGACAGAAAATGTTTTTAAACGGACCTGTTTATCTGTATATACCCAACATACGGAATCTACTAATCTGTTATGACTCTTTCCCGAGGGGACAACGAACGATTGGGCCAATGGTGTCAAACTGATTTGAATGAGAAAATAACATTTCACTCATTTCAACAACAATTATGACTTTGACTATATGTTGGGTATATAGCATTCCATGTCACCGACATTTGTTTTTGTTGTTGTCAGGAAAAACGAGATAATGTAAACAAGAATTAACAGTACAGCCCCTCTACGTATAATTAGGATTAGGTTTGGGGTTAGAATTATAATGACTGTTAGGGTTTCAACCCTTCCATTTTCAGGAATTGTCGCCCGTTGTCAGGTATAGTCGCCCGTTTTCAGAGAAACATACACATCCAAGAATCGAATATCAAATAATATTACAACAGTGTTGAAAGATTTACAAAATTTCAACAGCACTTCTCCTAATAATTTGATTGACTTTTTATTTAAACCGCAGCCATCACTTTAAAGCAACATTTTTATAGTAACTATATACACCTGTATTTGAGATTTTAAACCAGATAACGGTGATGAATATAAGCTGTTCAATGATAAATTACCTGCACACGCAAGATTGGCAATGAAGAGATGCACCCGGGGTCTTTTCTTCCGGTTCATTAAAATAACTGTTAGGACTACAACATTTCCGGTGACGATGAAAACGAACAGCAAGGACAAGAATGCTATTTGCTCTGTCTGAAAGAAAAAGAGTGCTGAGATTAATTTTTTATTTAGATAAAACTGAATATTTAAAATTTAACATATATCTTATAGGCAGGTATGTGATATATATATATATATATATATATATATATATATATATATATATATATATATATATATATATATATATATATATATATATATATATATATATATATACAGTAAAACTCAGATATAGCAACTTCCTGTGGATATTCTAAAATTTCGTTATTAGCCTAATTCGTTATACATTTATAGGAAATTCGTAACTTGAATATAACGAATTCCTTATAAAAAGCTTAATTACTTTATATAAGAAAACTCCACTAAAACATGTTTCCCTACACTTGCGTTATCTTAAACAATAATGACGACTATTTCAGAGAAAAATGTTAAATCGATTCATTTTTATATAATAATTTATATTTATTGTTATAAACGATTGGTATTAGATCTATCTGATCAACAATAGTTCCGCTGCGAGGAATTGAACGCCAATTCCTCGGTCGACAATGGTTAGTATATTTCACTGCGCTATCTGATACTTCCCGAGAATATGGTACATTAAAATGTTCGACTTCAGCGACATCATTATTCTCTGGATTCTAAATTGAAGATGTAACACGTATACATATGATAAAATAGACGTAAGAAACATTGAAATTGTTTGTTATTTTGTATCACCAAAAACGCCAAAAAAAAAATCAACTATCAGAAATTTTGTATTTGATGTAGCCATGTAGGTTGTATGACAGGAGAAGTGGATTAGATCTGTAAAAACATGAAAAAAACTTCGTTATAAAAAGTTGATTTTTCATTCTATTTCAAGTCAATGGAAACAGGAAATACCTCGTTTAAAGTGTTAATTCGTCATAAACGTGTTCTCTATAGACACGGGAGTTTTGCATTGAGTATTAAGGAATCCACCGGTATAAACAATTTACTTCGCTAAATCCGCAAAATCCTTGTTCGCTATATTAGAGTTTTACTATATATATATATATATATATATATATATATATATATATATATATATATATATATGTGTGTGTGTGTGTGTGTGTGTGTGTGTGTGTGTGTGTGTGTGTGTGTGGTTACAATATTTTTTGCTTGGCTAAGGAAAATATTGTAGAAATGAATAAACATTGTAAATAGAAATAGAGATTGTACATATGTTGGCTCTCAATATAAATACCAAATGTCTTCCGTTTAACGTAATTTGTTTTCGTAATTGTTATTGTTATAAATATTTCTGAGTAGATCTGTTTTCGACTACAAATCTTTTGTGTTTAAACATAAAAAATCATATATTTCCTGAAGCTGAAGAATCAGTGAACCTTGATTCTTTAAAACTGAATATGAAGAAATAAAGCAAACGACAAGAAAACATAACATCTTGTAAGGCAATTATTTGAATTATAATTCTGAAATAGAGTAATCCATTTCCATGATAGTTTAAAGTGTAGGTTGAATCGAACTTAATATCTAGAAAACCCATGCTATATTTCTACTTGACTACTAAATTAATTTTTCTGTAAGATCACGAGGATGATAAATCGTCTAACACATTTAACGGGAGTGTAATCAACGATGAAGTCCGGGTCCTCTGTCGACGTTTACTCGATTTATAGTGATAAATGTGATATGTTGTTCATATGAGAATATTTTTCTTCACCAATAAGTAGCACGGACATAAAAACAGTGCTTTATTTTCGGAATTAAATTATAAGTTTTTTTATCGATTACTAATATTTAGGTCATCCCACTTTTTGCTATTATTGTGTCATCTCCAGCTCAAAATGGATCAGTAGTTTGCAATATTTTTTTCAGCAACAATGGAACATTAACAGATCTCGGTATATTTTTGTCACTTTTTTTTCAAAGATCCCCCTTTTTTCGGGTAAGTTTTCATGAAATATTTTACCTCTTCTTCTACGTAACTACCGACGCTAAAAACAATATGTTTAGATAATCTGAGGGCTAAAATCTCTAGTTGTACAAGTGAGTGTCAAAAATGAGTGTCCCTTAAAGTTTCAAAGGAGCTAAAAATTGTGGTCAGTTTCGTATTTTCAAAATCATATGAATATCAAAATATCTAATATTAAACTAAGCTCTTTTAGAACAGACAGATGCACAAGTGTCATTCACTTTTATAAAATAAAACAAGTTTTAAGGTCACGGAATGCAAAGTCACGGTTATAGATATTTCAGAATATACACCAACAATAAAACATGTGTAGAAATAGAACAATATCTGTTTATTTAAGTTTCAAGAGCATCGAATTAGGCTAATAATATCAATTATTATTACTAGTATTATTATTAATATTATTATTACAACTCATGGGCTATACAAAAACGCAAATCATCTTAGACGATATAGACCAGCATTCATTTCATTTGGTTTACAACACACTACACATCTATATCAAATATATTTAATAGATTAATAGAATTATTTGTCCATTTTAATAAAATAAATAGAAAGGCCTCTAAAACCAAATTATTAAGAGAATGAATATTCAACAGAATTGCTGTAGAATAATAGCGACACAATGCCGAATTTTTGTTATAGTAAAGATACACTAAGTATTTATGCGAAACGCTTTCAATTACTAATAAGCTATAGATACAATTACAACATCAAAGTGTTAGTAAACAATTCGTGTTAGGTCTGTATAAAAAGTGTGCGAATTAATATTTATGGAATGGAAACTTGATGAAACTGTAATCACAAATCACATAAAGCGATCAGAAAAAAATCTTATAAATGGTCTGACGAAGGAAAAACTTCAGATTGATCAGTATTCTCTCCCAGGAAATAGGTTTTGATTTAAAAGTAATCAGCCAAAGCATTAAACGATTTATTCAAATTTGTTTTCTCATTAATATAAATACGGGGACTGATGAAATCTTAATGTAGAAACATCACCACAACAGCGATGACACCCATTAACGGACATAATTTCAATAATAGGATATTCCGACATATATTGATTGCAGAAATGATTTATCTTAGAAATAATTGAAACACTTGATTTTATGCATCTGTTTAAAGTACTTGTAAACTACAAAATGAATTGAAGCGGAAAATAAAGAAACGATATAGACTAAATGAAAAAAAAAATAAACAAACTAATTTTTAAAATTTATATTTTATTCGTTTTTGTGTTTCACACATGCCCATATAAAACCACAGAAACCAGAATATTAATCCGCAGGATATCCAGAAGTCAATATACAAATCTAGCGAACATTGGACAAACACAGATACGTTGGCATCTGTTAGCATGGAGGAAAACAAATGATCTGTTGACCGTTCACACCTGTCGCGAGTCCACAATGATACATAATTCAAATTAAAAGGAATTAGTCCTCAGAAGACTTAACAATTGCCATAGAACAGGTAACTCAATATTTCATTTAGCGAAACATAGTAATTGCAAACAAGGTAATTGTACCGACCGTAAAATTTGTACATCGTTGGTGTCAGACGCGATCTACGATAGCTCTGCAAAATGTAAAAATCTCAGTTACCAAAGGATAAATCTTCAGGATGTCCAGGATAAAGACACAAATCTGGTAAAAATGGACAAACACGGACCTCTCGAAACCAAGAGGTGGTATTATTAGTGCCATGGAGGAGTAAGCATCCCCTGTCGACCGGTCACACTCGCCGTGAGTCCACAGTCAAAATGAAATACGTGAGGAACGAATCATCGTCACAATTTGTACAGACGTCTCAACAACCGCCAACGAAAAGGCAATTCAACATGTCACCCAGTGAAACAGAGTAATCACAAACAAGACTATTATACCGACCGTTAAATTTGCGGAACGTTGACATCAAACGAGGTTTTCGATATATCTGTGTCAATAATTTGTCAGTGTGTAGTTTACATCTGTATATGAAATGTTCATTTGTTGAACACGAACTGGCATATCAGATTATTTGTGAAATATAAACTCCATATGCGTTAGGAAAGCCGAAATCGGCTTGTATGTGGTATAGCTTAGTTGTCAATTTCCCGTCTGTGTCTATAGTAAGTAAAATGTCTAGGTATGAAGCGTGTGTGCTTGGTTCTTTTGTATCTTTAATTTCTAGTTCTCTGGGATATATCGCATTGACATATGTATGAAAATTGTCATTATCAATTGACAAACGTCGTCGATATATCTAAATGTCAAATTAAAGGATACCGCTAGGTTTGTCTTCTTCAGCAGTTTCTGAATGAAGTTTGCTTCGTATGAATAAAGAAACAGGTCAGCCAAAAAAGTGGCACAATTAGTTCCCATTGTTGAATGACCACGTCTCCGAACATAACAAATATATCACTGGATATTTTAATTTTCGGGTACCATCTTTAGTGAAGACACAGTTGTCGATGATGCTGAAATTTCTCCCTTCTAATTTATCTATATGGAATTGTTGTGTAAAGAGTAGAGAAGTCGTATATTTTTATGCTGTGAATTTGTGAAAAATTGTGTGAGCTCAAATTTTCCAAAAGTTGCTTAGAACTTTTAAATATCCACATCTGATTTACACAGCATCTTGGAATAAGCAACTGTACAGTATTGTTGAAGTTTCTCCTGAACGGCTGTCAATATCTTGGTATGGAGTAATGATAAAGGTTAGGTAGAGCATTGACTGGATTCTGCTGGATATGGGGGTTTATTAAGTTTAGGTATCCAATATAAAGAAGGTTGCTCAAAATCATTATCGGTTGTACGCACATCAAAAGAATGTAATACGGACATGTGATTCTCAAGGATCTCCTCCTTTGATAGTGAGCTACGAGTGTGTGTGTAGGATTACTAGAATTCGTATTAAAAACCAATTCTTCCAATAAACAATTGTAGTAATGTGCCTTACAAATAAAATATTTATTAAATGAAGCTTTGTCTGCTGGGATCATTACATATTGATCATGTAATCTATCCAGCTCGGTTACTACTTCTGGGTCACAAAATACAGACGGATAACGTGTTTTCATAGTTCCTTTAAGATTTCGAATGCGAGATTTTAATTTAATCTCTGTTAGTCTCTGCATATGAAATGTCCATGCGTTGATCACGCTCTATTTAATCTTCAATAGGACAGAATGACCAGTTGTATATAATTCCGAAATCCCAGATACGATATTTGTCGGAGGATATCTGAATGGTGCAATCATAAGTACATAACATATATCGATAAAAATGCAGGTCAGGAGTTTTTCTCAGTTCAACATGAACCGACAATAATAAAGCATTCCGTTTGCAGACCGTTTAGAATAATTTTAACAGAATCAAAATACTGGATTTGGACATAATATCCATTTTGCTCCCCTGACTGAGGTAAAGAGGAACCTCTTCTAGTTCAGGCTAATAGGAACAAAGGTATAACTAACTTCATCATACCCCACCTCGATCGAAAAGAGTCGTCCCGACTTTCATTGAGGTCGCCATTATCCGTAGGTCGATAATATGTGATCATCACTTGTATTTAACCAGGAAGAATCAATGGGAGATGGTCCCTTTCCATTGCCTCAATGATAAAAGTGCCTCTGCTGGCTTCAAATATTTACTGGTGGTAAGGTAACGAAAACATATACCCTTTTTCGAAATGGAACCTTTGGATCCACCTGTTTATATTAAAATGTGTGTGAAAGGTAACGCACGGGTATGACGTGAAGGCAGGTGGTGCTGGTTCCTCCCGGAAACCAGGTCCCATACCGCAGTTGGTCTTCGTGTTGATACTGTTGTTATATTGACCTCTTCACCGAACGTGACCTTTTTATTGAACTAGAGAGGTTTCCCATGGAACATTTGCGAGGGGTGTGAAATGCTGGTAGGGGACGCTAACTCCATCCACCCTGTTTATTCCGTTCGTGATTTGCAATTGTTCTTCGTGCACTTGGAGTTTCGATTATCTACTAATACTTCCTTTTTACTCCCAACAAAATATTTGACTGCTTGTGGAAAGTCAGATTGAAATGAAAACGAATTGATGCAAATGTCCATTTAGTAAATCGACGTTGCAAATTAATTTACAAAGCTAAGCTCAGTGGGCACTTAGGTAAACATTTTAGGCGATGAATCTATATAACAGCCACTAATATACCTTGATTAAACCTTATAATGGAAAATGCTATGGTGGCTTTACTACTTCACTAAACATACATAGAACAATGAAATACGGTAATAAGTACAAGTGTATAAGGCGAACTGGGGAAGTATGTCTCTATCACACTCAGAGAGAGAGAGAGAGAGAGAGAGAGAGAGAGAGAGAGAGAGAGAGAGAGAGAGAGAGAGAGAGAGAGAGAGAGAGAGAGAGAGAGAGAGAGAATATAAATATTTTGAGTACACAATCACTATTTATATATCATGCCAACATAGATCTCTGCAAATCCAGGCATGAAATCAGATGCCATGGAGAAATAAGCATAGACACAGACACAATACGTTCTTATTCAAATCTATATCAACGGACTGTGGTTATCATAATCACACTGAGGAAATAAATATACATGTTTAGTAGTCCTTAAGTTTGTTAACCTAATTTGTTACTACACCTGGATCTAATATCAACATTGCGAAATGCTATACGAAATCTATGCTGAACATCCCTTTGGTCAAATATACTGAGGTACGTTAAAGGGACATAAGTTGTGTGTTTTTTTAATTCCCTCTTTACTACTTACATTGATATACAATAACAAAGTAAAATTGAAGAAGTACCAATAAATAATAAAAAAAAAAGTCCATTATAACACGACGGATTAGATGTGCAAATGGTCTCAACATGAAGAACAATTACGAATCCCAAACGGGATAAGACAAGGTGTCCCGAAGGAGCCAGCGTCTTCTGCTGGCATGTCACACCCGTCGCAAATGTTCTATATAAACCTTTCTAGTTTGATGAACGGGTCAAATTCGGTAAAAAGGTCAAGTTTGGTAATGAGGTCAAGTTCGGTGAAAAGCGTAATTGGTGAAACGGAGTCACTGTCTGTGGCCGTGATCCAGAATACTATCTAGTATCGCTGAGAGGGTGACTTCATAATGTTTAACAAGATATGAACTGATAAAAAGGAATGTTGAATTCCAATATATTTTGTGAAAACTGCTTGACAAACCCAGGTTTGGCATTTTTCAATGGATATTGTCTAACTCAACCTAACTATTTGAATATCATTGTATGTGAATACCACACTGGGCCGGATCTTGTTTTCATAAAATATATCCGAATATGTGTTTTTTTTTCGCCTGTGAATAGCTCTTATTTGCTATTGTACATCGAATACAAATAGTAAAATTAGAACAAAAAATGATTTTGGGTAAGCACAGCTCATGTCCATTTAAGTACTAACCTGGGATTCGCAATTGTTCTACATCTTGAGACCGTCATTATATCCAAATTTTCGTACACTAATGACTTCAAATATCCACATTGATCTTTCTTCATTTTTACCTTACGATTTTTGTCAAAGGTAGTAGAGTAAATCAATCATGCAAGTGTGAAGGAATCATAAATAAAATAGTAGTATGTATATTTGATAAATTACCTGAATTTGAAGCTGCCCGTAATGGTGCATGGAGTTGCAAAACTTCACAACCTGATACGATTGTCTAATTTTGTCAGATAAAGAACATTTACAAATCGCACTTCCAATAAAACCAACTTTATCATTCATGATTATATCGAAACAAAATCAAATTATCTCAATGCCATTTTTTGTGCACCCTAAGTTTTGATTCATTTTTATTCGAATGAGACATGGTGAAAAAAACAGAATGCTCGTGTCAGCATCATTTAAAGTCATATGTTTGTATGGTTTACATCAACAATTCGTCTCTTATCTTTACAAAAACAATGATCAAACGAAAGTGTGTTTCTGTCCTTGTTATACTTTCGCAGTTTTTGAAATATGACATTTAGTATTCCTATTCCAAATGATGTTCTTTCTCCAGAGAGAAAGTGAAGCATACACATTACCGTTGCATCGTTTATGTAATTAGTAAATTGAATGAAACGTAACAAATCATTTCGTATGCAAATGAAGAACGAAATTACCGCCATTGTATGCTTATATCCTGGGTAAAAACAGAATTCGTAACAATGTAGTGAAAAGGAATTCTGTAAATTCAGAAGTGGGATCATGTGCCATGGAAGAGTGAACATCCCCTGTTGACCACATCCGCCACGATATCAGTGAAATCAAAATGTAATAAGAGAGAATTTAATCCTCGTCACAACTGGTACAGACGAATTAAAACGATATAAGCTGTCAAAATGCTGATTTTTGTCCCATGATATATAAACGAGAATATGATAAAATTGTGTGTTCAAATACATTATTAAACATGTGAAACGTTGTAAAGGAAATTTCTTTTCGAAGTTATTTGTTTTATTAGAATTTAAGTTATCTCGTGCCTTAGACAATCCGGCTTTATTTCCGCATGCAATGAACTTCCTGGGAAACACTTTCACCATATCATGCTTCATAATTCAGTTAGGAGATCTCGGTCCTTTACGCCCTCGGTCTATCAGTAATGTCGGCCCTTGAGACAATCGGAGTATATTCAAGTCGGCCTAATTTTATGTGTTTTATATTTACTTTTAAAATACAGGATGTGATTTTTCTTGAAAAGTGCATGTGCTTTTTTCCACGCTAATTTAAATACCTGGAGAAAATCAGAATCCTGCGTATCTACGTTATGAATAAAATATCAGGTCACTAAAATAAAGTTTTCCAATCCTTTAATGTTACCCTGAAATGAATGCTGATATTGCAAAAATAAAAAACCATGGTTTACCATCGTGCTGCCATGTCCGTTGGAGTTGAGTGGATCCAGTGTACTGATCATCATTAAACACCGCGGATACTACTATGTGTGTAAAATATTTTTAATGAAAGAAAACTAGTTTGGAGGATAAGTTTCTGTTTGTTTTTATTTTTTTAAAAAACAATTACTATAAAACTGAACATAAATCTACTGGACAAGAGATCCCCCTTGTAATTAATTTACGTAATGTAAAGGAGACAGTTGTCAAGTGTTCATACGTTTTCAGATATCATTTTTACCTTGTTGTAAAGTAACCTGCCATGTGTAGCCCATGTTTAGTGGAAAGCAATATTTTTTTTTTGTAAATTGCATGTGAAAAATATTTTTAAAAATAACTGTTTTGTTGGCGTAGGTGCCGTCTGCTGATTAATCATGAAATAATTGATATTCATTCATACATTCAAAACATCTATTCCGTTTAACATTGCAATTACTATTTAACCGTCAACGTACAATGCTAATGGGTGTCTATTCCTATTTCATTGTAAATAGACTGTGTACATGTAGCGTTTGTTTCAATGGGCCGACTTTGACATGTTCTGGTATATTGGCCGACTTCTTCCACCGTCCATTAATCTATACTTTTCCCATTGGCCAAAATTCATATGTGTCAAGATTGATAAAGCCGAGAATTCGATTGGACGAGTTAAAAACGGGTCGAGATCACCCGATATACCCGGCACGTGGACAACGTCAGAAACAAATGTTTTGAAATAACGAGAAAGACCAATTTTGCCTGATATAGGTATGAAATGATGATGTACGAAAATAAACGCAAATGGTTATAAAAATAGATTATATATTAACTACAAATCGCACAAGCTTACTGGACACTCAGTAATCTTCGTAAAAATTACCGAAAGTTAATTTGAAAAATAATGGCGGAAAAACACTGATATGACTGCTTACGTTTGGCAAGATATTTGCACTTATACACATGTATTTGTTATTCTGACCACCAGATGGTCTCTTTGGGATATATATGAGATGAAATATTACATAAAATGGGCATGTACAATTTTTCACCTACGACGGCTCATATCGCTTTAACAACGCAAGTAACCCAATATTTCATTTAGTGAAACAGTGATTGCAAACATGGTCATTATGTAGGTCGTAAAATTTGCGAATCGTTTACATTGATCGTAAAACGTGTTATACTTGTGATTCAAAGCTCAGTATTCGATTGATTTTATGTTACATCTGTTTATCTCTTATTTTACTTTTGTTTGAGATAGGATTAAAACGATTTTGCATTAACAACGCCTGGATGCCAGGGATGCACGATATTTTCCTGATTCCGTTCGTCCAGGGATTTTCCAAAATATTAGTGGGCTTACCTGCAGAAAAGAAAACATGGTGGCCGGTAATATTGAACTTTAAATTCTAGAACTATGTGAAAATGATTACGACACTCCTACTGATTATCATGGTATTGCTTGCTAACAATTCACCCCTTTCTACGACACAAATACACACATTTATAACATACGGATTCATACAATGGGTACTGCCTTCGAAAGTAGGAGGTGCGTTTGGTTGTTTGATATTTGTTTTACGCCACTCCCTATCATTTTTCAGTCATACGGTGACTGCGAGTTTTTAATATTGAAGGAAAGAATCCGGTAACTCGGATGTACCCGGAAGGGACCACCTGCCCTCCACAAATATATCGGAGATTCGTATCTGCGGTTAAATAACATATACTATTTTGTACACAGCGAGTAGTAGTTTCGTATTAAATCGCTCGGCATCCGGAATTAAATTCATGAATATTTAGGATTAGATATAAACTAACTGTTTTTGTGGTCACTCAATATATTAGCTCAAGTTCAAAGTAAAGCTATGTAGATATTATAAACATAATACCAAAGTTATAAAGCTCAAGACAACCGCCTCCGTCAATCAGTCTAGCTCCAACTCAATATACACGATGCCCATTCTCAAAAGAGAAAGCGGTATCATACAAGGCCAAACAATGAATCTAAATGTATAGCCAAAATCCGTCTAAGAGTAACAATTGTAAAAGATGACTAATTTAGATATAAAAAAATTCAGATACCAAAGTATAAATCAATGTCCAGGACATAGATACAAATCCGGTAAAAAATGGACAAACACGGACCTCTGGAAACCAAGAGGTGGGACCAGGTGCCATGGAGGAGTAAGCATCCCCTGTCGGCCGGTCACACCCACCGTGAGTCCACAGTCAAGTCCAATGAAACACGTGAGGAGTGTATCCTCGTCACAGTTGGTACAGACGTCTCAACAACCGCCAACAAAAAGGCAATTCAACATTTCACTTAGTGAAACAGAGTAGTCGCAAACAAGTCTATTATACCGACCGTAAAATTTGCGGAACGTTGATATATAATAATTTAGAATTTAAATGGTGATATAGAATAATTTAGAATTTAAATGGTGTTACAGTGCGAAATAATACTTTAGTATAAGATTATCAGCTGGTACCGAAATACCAGGTACAAGGTTTATGTATACCCTCGGTGACTCAAACTATATGATATTATAAAAATAATACCAAAGTTATAATGCTCAAGACAATATCGTTTCTGTCAATTAGACGTCATCAGTTGAGCTCCAATTTGAAAAGTATATGTATTTTCTAAAGATAAAGTGGTATCATACAAGGCCAAATAATATCTCTAAAAGTATAGCCAAAATCCGTCTAAGAGTAACCATGATATGATGCCAAATTGAAGTATTTTACGGTACAAACTTAACCCAAACAAATTCATTGCAGCTTTTATGAATATGAGATGAAACAAATTATTATTTAATACATACTATGTCATTTGCATAAAAACCATGATAATTAAAAGTCTTACTGGATCCAACTTTTGTTATGAATAATGAATACTAATTAAGTGGAGATCAGTCAAAACTAACTATTCTTTAGAGAGGATTATATAGTCAACAGACGAGGAATTATGCAGCATCACTGCTAACTAGCAATATGGAATGTACTTATGTATAAATAACAAAAGAGCTTATGACACTTGAACAAGTGTTGTATAATGTTCTTGTGGTGTCTTTTCATCAAGTTAACAAACATTCATACGATTAGGTCAATTCTGTATGTAATAAAGAGTGACGCTACATAAATGAATTATAAGATGTCGAAAATAAAACATACATAAGTCTCAACAGTTATAGCGTTCTATAAACATATATCGATATTCGTGACTGCATTATCACCAGTCGATAACACTGGTTAATATTTGTGACACTTTACCTAAAGCTTGTGACACACACACACACACACCTCCAATAGATGTTTCAGTGAAAATGTATGTGTTTAGTAAAAGCAGTTCACGATACGCGTTAGGAAAATATTGCTTCAGTAAATTGGAACCTTTAAACAAAATCTTATCTGAAAAAAATGCGTTTCCATCATATCCGCTGTTATCTTTAATACAAGTGCTCATGTGTATTAACGAATGTTCTAAATCAATATGTAAACAAGTGATATACCCAACAGTATTAGGAATCAACAAATACATCCAAAACAATATCGTGTGAATTAGTCATCTCAAAATAGAAGATATAAGTGTAAATTGATTGCCATTTGTCTTCCGATCGTCATTTTGTAAATCTCGTCTCAACTTTCAAAGTAAATCAGCACGGAGGTTTGTTTTTGCATTTATTAAAAAAGGGGCCGAAAACTGGCGTGAAAAAATATGTTTACTTTATGCTTCAGTAGCCATTTTGTCGAGGACATCAATATGTTGGACATGAAATGAATATGCATGGAAAGGACTTACATAATAAATGTGATTGGCTAAAATATAACAAAAAACTTAAACCAAAGTATAAATCCTTAGGATGTCCAGGATATAGATACAAATCTTGTAAAAACTTGACAAAACATAGACCTCTGGAAATCAAGAGGTGGGATCAGGTTCCATGGAAGAGTAAGCATCCCCTGTTGAGCTGTGACACTCGCCATGAGTCCACAGTCAAATCCAAATGAAATACGCGAGGAACGATTCCTCGTCACAATTGGTACAGACGTCTCAACACCGCTGTCGAACAGGCAACTAAACATTTCACGTAGTGAAACATAGTAACCAAGACTAAACACGACTATTATACTGACTGTAAAATTTGCGAGACATTGAAATCAAACGCGGTTTTCGATATCTCTGTGTCAACGCCCTGGCATATCGGATCATTTGAGAAATATAAACGCCATATGTAGGTGATTGTGGGATGTTACTACTTAAATTTGCAAAACTTACGATTGGAAAGTCGAAATCGTCGTGTTTGTCGTATAGCGTGGTTGATAATTTCCCGTCTCTGTCTATGGTAAGTAAAATGTCTAACAATGAAGTGTGTGTGCTTGATTCCGTTGTATCTTTAATTTCTGGGATATATCGCATTAACATATGTATGACAATTGTCATTATTTATTGACAAAACGTCGTCGATATATCTAAATGTTAAATTAAATCACACTACTAGCTTTTTCTTCTTTTTCCAGGGCATGCTCTTCTTATGAATGTTTTATTCTGAGAGCTTAACGACTAGCCAATAAACTACTTACACAAGGTTACGTTGTTGAAAGCTTGGAGTCGTCGTTTAAGAAGTTTTTTGTCGATACGGGAATCTTGTTAGACATTATGAAGTCCCCCTCTCAGAGATATTAGATAGTATTCTGGATCACAGCCACATACAGTGACTCCGTTTCACCAAACATGCTTTTCACCGAACTTGACCTCATCACCAAACTTGATCTTTTTACCCAATTTGACCCGTTCATCACACTAAAAAGGTTTCTATAGAACATTTGTGTGTCATGGCAACAGAAGACACTGACTCTTTCCGGACACCTGGTCTTATCCAGTTTGGGATTCGTAATTGTTCTTCATGTTGAGACCATTTGCACATATCTTATTTGTCGTGTTATATATATATAAAATCTCAGACACCAAAGTATAAATCAATAGAATGTCCAGGACATAGATACAAATCCGGCAAAAATGGACAAACATGGACTTCTGGAAACCAAGAGGTGGGATCAGGTGCCATGGAGGAGTAAGCATCCCCTGTCGACCGGTCACATCCACCGTGTGTCCACAGTCAAGTCCATTGAAATACGTGAGGAGTATATTCTCGTCACATTTGGGACAGACGTCTCAACAACCGCCAAGGAAAAGGCAACTCAACATTTCACTTAGTGAAACAGAGTAGTCGCAAACAAGACTATTATACCGACCATAAAATTTGGGAACGTTGACATTAAACGCGGTTTTCTATATCCCTGTGTCAATAATTTGTCAGTGAGTAGTTTACCTCTGTATATGAAATCTTCATATGTTGTACACGCCCTGGCAATCGGATCATTTGTGAAATATAAACTCCATATGCGGGTGACTGAGGAATATTAATACTTCAATGTTGAAAATGTACGATGGGAAAGCCGAAATTGTCGCGTTTATCGTATAGCTTAGTTGCTAAATTCCCGTCTGCGTTTATAATGGACTAGAGTTTTTGATTATTTATTGGTACTTCTTCAATTTTACTTTGATTCAGCAGTTTCCGAATGAAGATTGCTTCGTATGATATCTTAAAATATATAATAGTTTCTGCTTGTCATGCATTGTTAGTTACAGTTATATCTATTTGTTCTGGAAAAAAAAAATACGGTTTTTTGAATCATGGAAAATATGCTTGTTTGTTTATTGTTTTTAACAGCCCACTCAGAAATCTCTCACTGATATGACGACGTCACCAAATACCGATGAAGGGCTTCAAATTTTGGCCTATGCTTGGCACTAACGGCCATTGAGCAGTGACGGTTCTTTAACGTGCCTACCCATTCTTTGACACGGGACCTCGGATTTTACTGTCTCATCCAAAGGACAGGAATCCAACCTGCCGCCGGCTGGACTCGAAATCACGACCTCACGATCAAGAATCGAGCACGCTACCGACTGAGCCAGGCCGGCTCGGGATATATACAAATATACTGCAAAAATTATCTTACGTACTTGTGAGTTTAATGTACAATTTTATAATTTGAAAGAAATATACATTGTACAAAAATGTTTTTCTTTTTTTTTCTTTTTCAAAATTACAACATCAGTATCAAATTGTTTTAAATGCGCAAGTTGGTATAGACATGCGGCTCTCGCTTTAAAATAAAAAACAAATATCTGATACTATATATACTTGTTTTCGTTTTTCTTTGCAAAGAATACTTTTACGATAATCAGGGAACACACACGCACGGCTCTGACAAATGTTTCCGTGGACATGCATGTGTTTAGTGTAAGCAGTTCATGATATACGTAAGAAAAATATTGCTTCAGTAATTGAGTCCTTTAAGATATTTTAGGTTTTTTTTTACGAAAGTAAGTATGAAGTATACATAATCTCATATGTTTTCGGTCTGATTTCGCATCCCGTAAAAATTATTATGTAGTGTGATTAAAGTTGGTTTTTGGTATAATTTGCGTTTTCATCATATCCCCTGTGATTTTAAATAAAAGTAGCCATGTGTATTAACGCTCTAAGCCAATATTTAAACAAGAGAAATACCTGACAATATTTTGAATATAAAAAATCTCAGATACCAAGGTATAAATCAATAGAATGTCCAGGACATAGATACAAATCCGGTAATAATGGATAAACACGGACCTCTGGGAACAAAGAGGTGGGATCAGGTGCCATGGAGGAGTAAGCATCCTCTGTCGATCGGTCACACCCGCCGTGAGTCTATAGTCAAGTCCATTGAAATACGTGAGGAGTGAAACCTCGTCACAATTGGTAAAGACCTCTCAACAACCACCAACGAAACGGCAACTCAACATTTCACTTAGTGAGACAGAGTAGTCGCAAACAAGACTATTATAGTTCGCGGAACGTTGACATTAAACGCGGTTTTCCATATCCCTGTGTCAATAATTTGTCAGTGAGTAGTTTACCTCTGTATATGAAATCTTCATATGTTGTACACGCCCTGGCATATCGAATCATTTGTGAAATATAAACCCCATATGCGGGTGACTGAGGGATATTACTACTTTAGTGTGGAAAATTTACGATGGGAAAGCCGATATCGTCGCGTTTGTCGTATAGCTTATTTGCCAATTTCGCGTCTGTGTCTATATTAAGTAAAATGTCTAAGTATGAAGCGTGTGTGCTTGATTCAGTTGTATCTTTAATTTCTAGGTCGCTATGATATATCGCATTAACATATGTATGCAAATTGTCAGAATATTAATGTGTAAATTGATTGCTATATGTCTTCCGACCGTCATTTTTGTAAACATTGTATCCATTTTTACAGCAAATAAACAATGGTGTTTTTGCATTATAAAAATGTGTTTGAAAATTGAAGTTAAAATCGTTTACTTTATGCTTCAGTAGATATTTTGTTGAGAACATCAATATGTTGGGTATAGAAACAATATGCATGACAATGATTCAAATGATAAATGCCATATTTCGATTCTAAATGGCTGAAACTGATATCTTAAAATATTTTCTGCATAGTATGATGTTTTGTAATTTTCCATCTCTGCACTATTTTATGCATCATGTGAAATATGCAACTACATATTACAACAACTGACACAACGCATTTTTGCTAAGGTTAGACGAATGTCTTGATATTTTAAATGTTTGTCTAGGGTATGACCAAGGTGTCGAGTATTGTGGCGTAATCAAATTTGATAATTATTCGCGCATAAATTGAAATACGCTTTCACAAATATACTGCAAAAATTATCTTACTTACTTCGGATTATTATCTATAAGTTTTATGTAAACTTTTATAAATTAGAAAAATATAAATTGCATTACAATTTTTTTCACGGAGAGAGAGAGAGAGAGAGAGAGAGAGAGAGAGAGAGAGAAAGACGCACCCATCCACACACAATGAGATAAATATATTCACTCATTTGTTTATTTCATTTTCATTTCTCTGTATCATTAGTGGTTTATTGCTATATTGATACTTGTTTGATTGTGATTACCACATAAAATCTTTCATTTGTATTCCGATCGCGTGTTTGGGTGCGTGTTTACGTGTAAGAGTTCGTATGTATGAGGAAGGGACGTTATCCATTTTTGTGCTTAGTAGCTATCGTTTCATGGCTTTTAACTATTCGATTAGATCCGACATCTTTGGATATATAGTGTTGTTGGATTTAGTGCTTTGTGTATATATATATATATATATATATATATATATATATATATATATATATATATATATATATATATATACGCTTTCACAAATATACGCATAAATAATATATAAATCACAAATACAGAAATAACATGACTTATAAACTCGCCATGCCCCGGCTGGGGTTCGAACAGTCGTCGTGCATAAGAGCCAGGCAATTGGTGCCGTAGGTCGAGGGTTCGAACCCCAGCCGGGGCATGGTGAGTTTATAGGTACCTTATTATTTCTGCATTTGTGCTTTATATATTATTGATGTACACAGAAAGTATCATTTCTGATTCAAGATCCATAGTAAATGATAATGTTGTAGTGATATTTGTGCTTTATGTATACTTGTATTTCTCTACATACATCGTATTCGATCCATTGTCATTTACATTAGGATTAAACACCTTTCACCTTTCTCTCAGCGACAGTTCACATGTTCGGAATTCTAATCACATTTATTTTTTGTGAATGCGTAGATGGCTAAGTGGTTAGGACGTCATGCATGAGAGCCAGACAATTAGTTCCGTAGGTCGAGGGTTCGGACCCCAGCCATGGCATGGTGGGTTTATAGGTACCTTGTTATTTTTCATTTACTCTTTATATATTATTGATGTACGCAGATATTATCCTTTCTGATCCAAGGTCCATAGTAAATGATAATGTTGTAGTGCGTGCGTGTGTGCGTGCGTGTGTGTGTGTGTGTGTGTGTGTGTGTGTGTGTGTGTGTGTGTGTGTGTGTGTGTGATATTTAGATCAATATATGTCGAATTATAATATCGTGAATAAACATAACTGATCATGAGAAGATTTGCGTGAATAAAAATTATAATACAGTTAGTTATACATGATGAAATATATCGAAAGGATATTGATATTGTGTTTAAATCTTTATAACTTGACAGAAATGATCGTCATGAGCATTATAACTTTAGTATCATGTTTATGATATTTAAAACAATTATAAGTCAAAGGTTTTAGTATCCTATTTGCATCCTGAGTGTACAAAACTGTACACAGCAATGAAAGTCGAAATGTTATATAAAAAGACACTGGGAAATAAAGAAAAACGTGAACATATGCAAAACCTATTGCATCAGGCGTCAAAAAGGTTGTACGCATCTAAGAAAAAGTCTCCCACCACCCGTCGTTAGTCTGGTAACAAATTCTGACGGACAACAATACTTGTGGGAATAATGGCTGCCTTTTGTCGGTCTGGACGATTTAAAACCTTTATCAATCAACTCCCTTACTAATATAGTTAATGAGACATAGCACCACAGCCTTAAGGGAATACACATAATCCAATAATGATCTAAATAGTCCAATCAGATTCACATGGAGCGTAAACCAAGGTGTTATACATATATAATATATATACAATATGTTTTGGAGAACCAATATACCTGGAGAAGTTGTCTTGTATGTTTCATAACTTTTGCAAATTTTGCCGAATATATACTTATTGATTAAATCATATCGAGAGAAACTCAAGTTTTTTATTAGAATCTAAAATGTTGTAGACAGAGAAACCTATAAAAAGTCGATCGAAAACAATGTGCCCTACTTCGATTTCTGTGCGTAATAATCAATGTTTATTTTTTCATGTAGGAAGCGTAAATAACCAATCCGTAAAGGAACACTAAAGTACTCAGTTCCAATTGTGAACAAATTTGATTCTAACTTGTTTCATTTTAATGGACTCGTGGCGGCTGTGACCGGTCAACTGGGTAAGCTTTCTCCTCAATAGCACGTGATCCCACGTTTAATATCCATCTTTGTGCAAAGTTCACAAGATTTGTATATTTATCCCTTCGATATCCTGAAAATTACTACTTTGGTATCTGTGATTTTTATAATCCTATTATAGCAACGTATGTTCCCATCTACTATAATGTACCTTAGAGACGTAATTGAAATTGTGAACACATTGACGCCGCGTCAAATGAATTCGAATGTTTCATTTCGAATTCACGTATCTCGGAGAAACAGCTTTCCACAGATATTCAAATATATATTCATTTTATGAGAAATCTTGAGAGTAGTGTGATACAGTTGAGTGATACTCATTCCCCATTTGACTTGTCGGGTTTACGTTCACAGAGATTGTTATTTATTTGCCTTTTTCGGGTCAATAATCTATTAGTTTGCAAATTGGAATACAACAACATAGATCAAATCCTATTTGTTCTGCTCTGCGATACATCTTCAGAAAAAGAAGTAAAATTAACAAAGAGAGTAACATATTTAAAATGGGCGTGCGCTGAGGAAAGAAATGCATAACAAAAGTTAATTTATACAAATTGAATTTATAGTATATCACAGTATATACTTCAGTAGAATATATGAAGATCGTTGTAATCTTAATTCGCAATTTTCCTTCTTTTTCGCACATATCTTAAAGATAATAATTACTCTTTCTCTTTCTGCATTCTATAATTCAAAACTCTGTTTTATAACTCGACTTCTGCTAAACATCAGTATTCATTACTACACAAACTTCGCGATTTGCTTTGATTTAAATTGCAATGACATGTTATGTATATAGAAAAAGGAATGTTAAAAGGTGCAAAGCACAACACCCTTGTTATCTTAGGAGTCGGAATTAGTGGCGATATTGATATGTATTAATGGCACAATAACAATATTCTATTCAGTTGATATTATTGCACGTGGCAGAGTGTTGTATTCAGTGTGGCGATATTGTTTTACACAATATTCTATTTTGAATACACCCGCACTAATGGTGTCATTATAAAGAAATAACACTTCTGATAGGATGATCATGACAGAGTAGGGAAACCTCTGATACTGGAATAATGCCATTATGGTTATTATATTACACCAAATCGTTGTCTTCAACGGCAGCATTCCTCATCTCTAAATGATTAAAACATGTCTGGTTTGTGTGAATTCCTTGAGAAACCCATGTAACTTTTTCAGTTGTAATTGATGAACTAAATTTTACCATTTGTATATGGATACCGCACTAGATACAGCCTCATTTTCACAACGCAATAGGAATATAAGATTTTGTATACCTTCGTATAGCTCTTATTTGTTATTGTACATCAAGTGCAAGTAGTACAAGTAGTAAAAATAGAAACAATGATCAATAACTTCTTTTGGTTAACACAATTAATGTCCCTTTAAATGTCTGACTTTTGTGAAATTTAGTAGTTATACTGTAAAGTTTTTAATCTGTGTTGTTTTAGTGATTGTGCAAATATATTAGCGGGAAAAAGTAACTGTGTAATTTAGTATTTTCATTTAAAGATTCATATACAAAATATAATGTTGCATTATGTATATCATTATTTCATATAATGCATTGTCTTTCAATTCAAACATCAAATCACGGATTATGTCCATTATGGTTGATACGAACAACCACTGAAAGTAGGGGGGTGCAAACGAGTATCGCAAGTTGAATAGCGTGTATGACCGTCATTTGCACCTGTTAATTCTTCACATCTACAACGCATTGAACAAAATGGGTCTTGCAGAAACACCTGGGGAATGATCCAATAAAGAACGATGCACAGCATCAAACGTAGCAGGGTGAGGGGTTGGCTCTTGATGTTGACGTCGAACACGACCGTCAATACTGTCAAGATGAAATCTCGACTCGTCCGTAAACAGACCTCCCGCCCCCACAATCTCTGTTATTTAACCCACGATGTTTCCTACACTTCGCTAACAACACAGTGACGTCAGAGCAGAATAGGACGGAAAGCAGGACGTCTATGACCTCTCACAATCAGTTCCTTACGGTACGAAGACTTATCCGTCGATGCCCAGGAAAGCTTATAGCGGTCAAAGAAGTCGATTGGAATTGATTACGCAAATGCGATGTCTGTATATACGTATCTTGCCGACGTGACGTCACATGCGGGCATCCTGATCGCCCTGAACGGTGCCAGTTTGCTGATATCGTCTCCATAAAGCATTTGCAGTGTTAGAATGAACTCCAAACTGCCTTGCCACATTGCTTTGAGAAACACTAGCTTCCAGCATCCCATTAGCACGCAAACAACCATTTTTAATTACGCGAGGCATTTCTCAATAAAAATTTTATTCCAAAAACCGATATCAATTAATGCAAGAAATTCTAATAGATTAACCTAAGGTGATTAAGGTGTTGCTTAGGCTCGAAACTAAAGAAAAGCGTGTTGTAGCCATGATGGCGAATAGAACGCAATATTTAACAAAATGAGAACCGAAACACGCGTTTAGTATATTAAACTATGCCTTTAAGACTAAAGAGCGATCAAAGAATACTTTTTTTGTTTTTATTTAACGTTTAAGTATACACTGTTTTTTTTCGCTAGTATATATAGATTTCGTTGAATTTGGAATAGTGCAACACTTTTTCAGTTGTATGTTGGCGGTAAGTTTTAATGGTGGAGGAGAGAACCCGGTTACAATGTACCCAAGAGGAGCCTTTCGCAAGTAAACTGACAAACTTTCTCACAAAATCAGCTTTGGTTCCAACTGGACTCGAACCTGCGCTGACAGAAAGTGAGGGACTTTATGGTTCAAAGTTAGGTGCTCTAACCACTCTGCCACGGAGACCCCTGCAAATATGTTTGTTTGTTTGTTTGCTTATTGTTGTTTTACGTCCCATTCAAGAATATTTCACTCATATGGAGACGTCACCAAATGTCGGTAAAGGGCTATTTTGGCCTATGTTCGACAATAACGGTCATGGAGCAGTGAGGGTTCTTTCACGTGCCGACATCTACTGTGACACGGGACTTCATCCACAAGATAGGAAACCAACCTGCCGCCGGCTGGACTTGAACTCACGGCCTTATGATCAAGAGTCAAGTGCGCTAGCGACTGAGCCAGGCTGGCTCTGTAAATATGTCAATAAGAATACACAATTTTGTTTGATATATTATGAAGATTCGTGTTACTAGTTTATAAAAATAACAACGAAATATAGTCACATAGTGACAAACGCACATGTGGTGTTCATTTCATTATACGTTTTACCTTCACATTTTTCAAACCTCTGTAAAACAAAGTATTCCTGAGTTCTGTATGTAGATTACAAATTTTTACGAATTATTACTTCAGAAGTGTATCTTCTTAACATTGCAGTGCATGGTAAAACAAAGATAGACAATAGATCAGAAATGTACTGAAAACGGTTGGTTTTTTAAGAACATATTGTATTAAGGAATGAAAAAAAAAAACCAGCAAAGCCTCCAACAGATAAATTTGGCACGATTACGAAGATAGCAGGCAACCGTCACATATGTAATTAAGATACCATAGATTTAATCCTCAATCTACTTCACTGTCAAAACAATTTGCCCACAATTTTGACAAATATCAGAAAACACTTTATGGTATTTCAATATCAATATCCCCTGAAATAAAATTATCAGTATGTGTAACGTTGATTGGTCGGCTGTCGAACCTCTAATCATCGATGGATTAAGACGGCATTTCATTTGTAGTTAGAGCACACTTTATTACTACAATAATCTATGTCGAAGGAGGATATTTCAAAAGTTAATGTGAACCATTTCCTGATATACACGATGTTGTTAAGAGAGCCCTAATGTAATTTATTGTCTGGAAAGTGATATTACTCTTCATTACAAAATCCAACATCAGAGTTCGAGAAAGAAATCTTTGTGTAAACGTAATTCCTGGATGTCTCTACGCTTTTTAATAATTTTTGTCTTTTTTCACAAATATTTATGTAGATTATTAATATTGGAATTTTTCCTTATTAATGTGCCGTCATTGAGACCACCACCTTCCAAGCGTTTTCATGAATTAAGCTTTAACTTAAACATGATTCGAACTCAGAAAAGGTGAGGGAGTTCATTGTTTAAATCGCAATGTTCTAAATTATCGACTATGGAGGTCCCATGTGTGTGTTTATGCGCAACAATTATATTTTGTTTACAAACAAGTATGTTTCCACAGTGCTGATATCTTTATTATGATAATGGTTTTTTTTCTGTGTAACTTATTTAAAGGGGCACCAGCTGTGTTTTTAAAAATATCCATTCTTTTTACTCATATTGATATACAATCACAAAAAAGAGAATTTAAGGTTGTCTATCGCCGTTTACAACTCTTATTTGTTATTGCACTTCATGTACAAGTCAAAGTCGAAAAAATAAAAATAATATTTTGGTAAGTATAGCTAATACCCCTTTCAGTCCAGCAGTAAATTTATGTATCGAACATTCCGGATGAGAGGTTTATGCAATATATAGCAAATAAAAAAAATCTCGAATACGAACGTATCAATTATTAGGATGTCCCGGATATAAATAAAAATCTGGTAAAAATGGACAAACACGGACCTCTGGAAATCGAGAGGTGGGATTAGGTGCCATGGAGGAGTAAGCATCTCTTGTTGACCGGTCACACCCTCCGTGATTCAACAATAAAATCCAAATACGCGTGGAACGTATCCCGTCTGTATCTATAGTAAATAAACTGTCTAGGTATGAAGCGTGTGTGCTTGATTCTGTTGTATCTTTAATTCCTAATTCACTGGGATATATCGCATTGACATATGTATGAAAATTGTCATTATGAATTGACAAAACGTCGTCGACATATATAAATGTAAATTTAAAGAATATTGCTGAATATTTTTTTGATTCAGCAGTCTGCTTCGTATAAATAAAGGAACAGGTCGGTCGATAAAACGGCAAAATTAGTTCCCATAGGAATGCCGACAGTTTGTTGAAAGACAGATCTCCGAACATTATAAATACATTTTTATAAGAAATATTTCAATATTTTGGTAGGAATTAAAGATAAAGGTTTGGTAGAACATTTACTGGACCCTGCTATGTATCTCTGCTTATATGGGGTTTTGTGATGTTTAGGTATCCAATATAAATATGGGAGCTCAAAATCAGTATTGGTTGTAGGTACATCAAAAGAGCGTGATGCGGACACGTGATATTGAAGGATCTCTTCCTTTAAAAGTAGGTTACATGTGCATGTAGGATTGCCAGAATTCGAATTAAACCTTAGTTCTTCTGATAAGCAATTATACTCATGTGTCTTACAAATAAAAACTATATTATTTGAGGCTTTGTCTAATGGGACCAGTACATATTGGTCATGCAATCTATCCAGTTCGCTTACTACTTCTGGATCACTAAATACGGAGGGATAACGTGTTTTCATAGTTCTTTTTAGTTTTGGAATACGATATTTTCTCAATTAACGTATAGCTTCTATCCATTCAGACAAAAGTGTCTGTGTCTACGTCTTCATGTTTGGCCCATCATCTGGCATAACTAAACTGAAATTCTAACGACAATTTAAGGAACGGACTTCACGGTATTTAGGACCTCTTAAAAAAGTTTTTGAGGTTTTTACTTTCAACAATAGAAACGTCGCCGGTGATGCCATGCCCAATAGGATTATATTTGAAGGGGGATGATGTACATGAACATGTGACAGTGTTGTGTAGGAGATGGTTGATGTCTAGGCACTGCAAAACCCGTTTGTAATTGAATAACTTGGATGCGATGTTAGGTGTATAGCTATATGAAATGCATTTTTATTGTTTTCAGCGAAATGTTACACAAGAAGGATGGATATATGAAACTTGGTTTACAAGACAAACACTTGATATGAAGGTGGGAACGTCCTAGATGCTGTTCTATATATAGTTCTGTTCACTTTTCGGGACTAACCATCCCTTTATCAGCACGAAATGATCTAAGTACTAGACAAAACTATTTTCCTTGTCGTTAGTCATTATAGTGCATTATATAATTCATTGCAAGACCTGTGTCTATTTGTATATCCTGTGAATATCAAGTGTTGCTGGTTTTAGTATAGTAAAATTGAAGAAGTACCAATCGATAATCAAAACTCAAGTTCGTTAAAACACGACAAATTAGATGTGTAAATGGTCTCAAAATGAAGAACAATTCCGAATCCCAAACGGGATAGGAACAGGTATCCGGAAGGAGTCAGCGTCTTCTGATGGCATGCCACACCCGTCGCATACGTTCCATGGAAACCTTTCTAGTCAAATTCGGTGAAAAGGTCAAGTTTGCTGATAAGGTCAAGTTCGATGAAAAGAACAATTGGTGAAAGGGAGTCACTGTCTGTGGCCCCTCCCCTCTCTCTCTCTCAATAAATATATATATATATATATATATATATATATATATATATATATATATATATATATATATATATATATATACGAACCACTAAGACCAACAACACTATATATCCATATATCCTAGGGTGTCGGATCTAAGCAATAGATACAAGTCAAGAAAAGAAAATATATATAAGCACTGACATGACTAACGACACGGACAGAATGAATGACTTTTTTTCTTGCCGTTAGTCATTTTAGTGCTTTACACACACACACACACGCACACACACACACATATATATATATATAAATATATATATATATATATATATATATATATCTTAAAAGTGAGGTTGTTTTTGTTACATTACAGAGTTATTTCCGTTTTGACATAAAACAGCTGACATCGCTTAAACTATCAAAGTTATATGATGTGTATCCAGTAGACATATGGGAGGCATCGTTTCTTTGATTTGAATGCTGCTCTAGTTTTTTTTAGATGTATAACATTGGACTTAAGATACGAAATGAAACAAAAGAGTAATATTGTTTAGTTTATCGTCTTATTTGTAGAGAAAAAAGGATACAGAGAAACAACTGTCGTAAATCATTAATGTCTGACATATGTCTTGCGATGAATGTGCATCAGTAAATTATTAATTATTATTATTATTATTATTATTATTATATATATATATATATATATATATATATATATATATATATATATATATATATATATATATATATTTATAGTGGCTTTTTACTTTGGCAAAACTATATCTTTAGTATCTATTAAATGCAGATCAAGGTGGATCACGGTGTATGTATTTTTATAATCGCACACTAATTACTTTATCGTGAAGCAGTTGTACTGATTAGGACAAGGTTTGTAGACATGTAAATTGCTGCTTTATTACTATCACCTGGTTTCGATATTTTTGCTATAAACTAAGAATGCTGAAATTGAAATAAAAACTATAGAAACGGTATTTATTATTAGGAATTCTGAGCTGGAAAATCGACCATTTTTAAATAACCGACATCAAATTTGCGTGTGTTGCAGTGGGTCCCCCCTTTCTAAAATATGTATCCCTTGATTTCCGTAGGCGCCAATTTTGACATAACAATGAGTGTGATTAAATGATGATAAGTTCTCGGCACGCGAACACAGAAAATGAACGTGTGTAACTTTTCACGAAATAGATGAATTATTTAACATGTCCTTGTTGAAACTATGTAGAGGATCATCATAAATCGCGTGAAAGAGAGGACGTTGTATACTTTACATCATTTAAAAAAGGATACTGATGAGGGGTGTGAGGCGGTTTGTCCCATACCCTTATTAAATATTCGATTATTGGAACTATTACAGATGGTCGTAAGACGTTGTTCAAATAGACAATATTAAATATGTGACCCAGTGATGTACTCAAAACTAAGATGTAAACTGTCATCTGTATTATAATTATGATATGTAGAGTACAAAATGACAAGGCGCATTTCCATGCCGAGAATATTTATTTTCATAAATTCTAAACTAATAACCACGTATTTACTGTCAATTGTTCACTTTGTCAAAAGCCCAGTGTATTATATAAGTAACCTTATCCTAATTTGTATATTCATTCTTGCTTTTACTTAGATGATACCAGAATCCATTGTGAAACTCATCGTTGAGCCAAAAATCATGTATATACAACGCACTTTACTATGAATAAAAATCAACTGGCAACTTTAAGGTCTGACAACTGGGTCAATATTTTGCAATCTGGGCTATGCGTTGGTTTTGGCAATTGCTTGAAACTACAATTAGATTAATCGTTGTGACTTGATACTTTTGTAAGGCACATATACGTTTAGCCAAATGTTTCAAAATATCCCTAAAATATATTTTTAGTAAAATAATATAGATAAAACCTGAACTGTTCCAACCCAGCTAACTTTTTTAGATAACTTCAGGGCGGCTATTGCTCTGTAGATTGTTGTATTTTTCCCGATACTCCAGTTATGGCGGTGTATATCATTTATATAAATATAAAAAAACATATTACCAAAGTTACAGTCTTAAAAAATAATGGACCAAAACAAAAGCTTCCGGCGATCGTTTCTATCAATAACACATCATCAGTTGACCTCCAGTTTGAAACAAAAATATATATTTTCGAAAAAGAGATTGGTATCATACAAAGCCAAATTATAAATGTTAATGTGTTGCCAAATCTGTGTAAGAGTACCCACAGAAGAAAAAAGTATCTTATCTACTTGTCAGAAGTTTAGAATTTAAATGTTGACAACTGAGCGAAATATTACAATAGTGTAAAATAATCGGCTGGAGAATAATACCAAAGTTACAGTTTGAAAATCGGGCCAAAACAAATGCTCAAGACGATCGTTTCTGTAAATAACAATTAATCAGTTTATCTAGAATTTAAAATAGTTGCATATTTTCGAGAGAAAATGTGGTATCATACAAGGTCGGATAATCATTCTAAATGCATTACCAAACCCGTCCAAGAGTAATCACCGTTAAAATATGACTATCTTAGCTTTTGAAGAATGTATAATTTAAATGGCGTTGTCAGTCTGAAAAATTACTTTCATGTAAGGTTATTAGCTTGTATTGAAACACCATGCACTAGGTTTACGTATACGCTCGAGGACTCAAATGTGCCGTCAGCAGTGGCAACGACATAGTGGTTGTTAATACCAAATGGCCATAATACCAAAATTCATTTCGGAACAACCATAGTTATGTGATCCGACTTATTTATGCACTGAAAATGGTCATCATCATTTGGGTTTCGTCTTTATTTATTACTCCACGTGTACTAATTTTAGCGGTATTCTCATATTAGCTCCTTTCGCGCTCAAGTCATTGCGCTAATTCAAGGGCAGCGCTAAAATTTCTACATCCTGTCATTCTATATACATGACAAAGTAATGAAATTACTTGCGCGAATTTAGGACTGCCGTAATACGTCTATACCCCCATAGAGCGCAAAAATATGAGTGTCCTAATTTAAACACATATGCAGTACATACAATAACATGCATAAGCTTTAAATCAACATTTACCTCAACACTCTGGAATAACAAAATATCTCGTCCGAAATCTGATGCAAGTTTTCAGTCAAATGATTTAGCAACAGGTGATAATAATAAATCATACAAACAGCAAAGTGATAAAGTACTGTAGATTTTGAACAGCCAAAAAGAGAGTAAGGCAAACAAAATAGTCATGAACGAGATGCAGATTCACAAATGAGTAACATTTGAAACAACACAAAACAAATGACACTAAAATGAAATTAACCTATTTATTACTCGATAGAAGTTTGAAATATCCATTAGGAAATGTACTTCACAATTACAAAACACGACACTATTAAAATCATAGCTTCGTTTGGATGATTTGGAAATAGAAATTGATAATGCGCATGCGTTGACTAAGTCAGCCGTCTTTCCAACTCTCTGGAAATTCTCTGGAAAAAGATGATTTAAAAGTGTTTTAAACTTCTATAAGTGGTATGACGTCAACTCATAAAGAAAATTAAGGACTAATGTGAAATTTCAAGTGATTTTATTCCAGTTTTCAACGTGGTAAGAGACTTTACATTTTCAAATTGATTCATAACTTTCGTCGTTGAGAACTACTCACACTGTCACAGCTGGACTCCCTACCACGTAAACATGAACGACTACGACAAGCGTAAATATTCGCATCACTCCTCTGATCTCTCTCTGAGTCCATCCGCCTCTCATCTGTCTAAACGTCAGAATATTACTGGATTGAACCCACTTGAGGCATCACCAGGAACCATTCCTGCCCAGGGCCTACTGTCGGAGTCACTACATACGAAAATTGCATCACTGCTTCATTCTAAGCCGACCACGCCTGGTTCGTTCCCAGGTCCCTTTGCATCTACTCCAATTCCACATGCACCTGCCTCTATTCATACTGAACTTAAATCTAAGGATCCGCCCACTACCGTTTCTTCTGGTCCGACTTCTGCTGTCTCATCCATCTCCGACGATGACATTATGCGTATCGCCGCTGCTGTGAAGGGTATTATGTCTTCCGAGATCCAGGCCCTCGCCACCAGTCTTATCGGGTGTATTGAATCTCTTTCTGACGAAAACAAACAGCTAAGGGCCCAAATCGACGAACTCGAAATGTATTCCAGGAGGAATTGTGTACGCATTTTCGGCGTTGATGAGGCTAAAACCGACACGGATTCTGCTGTGATGGAAATCGCCTCGGATCTTGGTGTTCCCCTGTCTAGGGAGGATCTGACTGTATCACATCGAGTTGGCAGATCGCAGAATGGCAAGCCCCGGGCTATTATAGCGCGGATTACTAATTATCATGTCCGTCACCAATTAATCCGAGATAGCCGGAATCTCCGCAATATTGAAGGAATGAGATCAATCTCAGTTAACCAGGAACTTACTAAAACGCGTGTGCCAAGTTAGCATACCAATGCCGAGAACTTGTTAGGTAAAAAAAAAGGCTAAGAGCTCCTTTGTGTGGGACGGCAAAATCTTTGTTGTTGACTTCTCCGACAGGAAACACCTTATCATTAATTCAGACCACCTTCTAAAAACCGTAAACAAACTCCTCGGATAGTCTACACTTGTGACATGTGATATTTTTTTATCCGTTACTCTGTGTCGTCCACGTTTTATCTGTGTTTACAAACACTGTTTCGCTATTTTATTGGGTGTGTCAAAAACTTTCTATATCGGCGCAACCCGCTCATCACGTGCTCGACATGACCTGTCAGCCCAGGTCGAGTCCATTAGTGTATTAGTTAATCACATAGTCGCTATAACTTACTATGTATATTATAATTATGTCTCCCATGATCAACCCATCAGAATTGTGACCTACTCTAGTAAATTCTGTTAACTTGTAATTGTAATTTGTCTTTGTATTATATTAAGATAGTTTTTTAGGCCAAATTTGTTAGGCCACAGTGTATTTTCCAATCTGATTACATTTAAACTAGCCAGTCTATTATATACATGTATCTGCTACTGTTTTAGTGGCCATATGATTATTTTTATGGTTACTGAAACCGTAAAATTTTACTAATTACTATCCAACCGCACTGCGATATATAGATAATCAACTATACTGTAGTAGTCTGTGTCCAGTTTGTTCTCATACCAACTCGGTATTATCAGCGAAATTTAGAAGGCTACTGCAATTTGGTAGTTGCTCCAAATTTTACCTTGGTGAATTATAACGTATATTCCTACTGCACCACCCGTATCATGCTGTCATATCCTCCGGCTCCTCATCGTTTGTCACTTTTGTTTTCTTTACTACGAACGCTAGTTTTTGTACTGCATCACTTATTTCCACTTGCTATTTAATTATCATCTACATACTGTGTGCAAATGAAATTTTTCACAATCCTACCACCCCCGTATACCCGAATGACATGGCCTATTGACCTCCTGCTCCAGCTAAGGCCTACGCATCACCTGTATCATGTTGTATTTATTCTCCTCGTTGTTCGTTACTTTTGTTTATCTACGAACGTTTGTCTTTGTAAAAGTTTTGTATCACTTGTTTTTATCACGGAAAACTCGTAACTTGACCTACCTGCTGTGTGTATATAAAAAAATTCATCTTGTACAAACCCTATCACCCCCGTATATCCGAATGGCATCGCCTATACTGACCCACTATGAATTGAAAGGACTTGTCGCTACGTAAACTCCTATTGCATCACCCGTATCACGCTGTATTTATTCTCCCATTGTGAAGCGTTGTTCGTTACTTTTGTTTAACTACGAACGTTTGTCTTTGTATTGTATATCACTTGTTTTTATCACGTAACCTACCTGCTGTGTGTATATATAAAAATTCATCTTCTTTCGTACTAACCATATCACCCCCGTATAGCCGAATGGCATCGCCTATTCTGACCCACTATGAATTGAAAGGACTTAAATTGTCGTTACGTATATTCCTATTGCATCACCCGTATCATGCTGTATTTATTCTCCTCGTTGTTTTGCGTTACTTTTGATTAACTACGAACGTTTGTCTTTGTATTGTATCACTTGTTTTTATCACGTAGCCTACATACTATATGTATATACATAAAAAATTAATCTTGTACAAACCCTATCACCCATATATATCCGAATGGCATGGCCTATATTGACGTACTATGAATTGAAAGGTTTTGTCATTACGTATATTCCTATTGCATTACCCGTATCATGCTGTGTTTATCCTCCTCATCTTTCGCAACTGTATAACATCACTTGTTATTATCACCTATCTACTGTGTGTATATGAAATTTAACATGTCCAGACCCTATCACCCCTGTATACCTGAATGACATGCTCCACTGTGTATTGAAAGGGTTTGAGTACACTTGCACCAAAGTAACTCAACTGAACAATCTAAGGTACCACTTTTTAGAAGAGTGGTACAATACCCATCTTTTTCTACATGTCTTTATTTTGTATTCTCCTTGTACATATGTTAGTTGTTTATTTTTTTTCTGTATTTACAGTAATGCTGTTAATTTTTTGTTGTTTTCTATGGCGATTTATATCTACCTTTTTATTGGCTACAAACTTCCCAAGCATTTTACCTATCCTGGCTCACGCCACACTATGATATCTGGGACTCTTCAGTTACATAATGGATGTCTCAATTTCCATGTATAGAGCCAGAATAGGTAATTTCAATAACAGGGTGTGTTGTCCTATGATGTGTATTTACCTTGATATCTCCTGTGCGTTTGATTTTGTATGTAATATAACTTATATATTCTTTATCATAATTTTGATCATCTGTGGTGACATAGAAACAAACCCCGGTCCCTCCTTTGATACACAATCGTCTGATACGACTAGTACCCGACAATTCTAATTCATCAAGTTTCTTCTCCCTTAACAAAAGTAAGTTCATATCACTTATGCATTTAAATATACAGAGCTTAAAACCAAAACTAGATGTAATTGAAGCAAATTTAAAAGAATTTGATATCCTCTGTTTCACAGAAATTTGGCTTAACCAATCTGTTTGCTACAGACAATATACGTTTATCGGGTTTTGATACCCCTTTTAGAAAAAATTACCGTCCCGACCGACCTGGTGGGGGAGTAATTGTCTATTTTCAGTAAAGAAAACCTAGCGGCTAAAAGACGAACGGACTTGGAACTTACTGACATTGAATGCGTGTGGATACAATTCCAATTGAAAACCGATTTATATTTACTAGGAACATTTTATAGACCGCCTAACAGCAACAAAGTAATTTATGGAATTTTATCGAATTATCAATTGAAATGGCAATAGATACTAAAATTAAAAATGTTATAATAACAGGAGACTTTAATGAAAATCAGTTGTGGTGTAAAAGAGAAACTAAAATTAAAAACCATCATAACCAGTAATTTCAATTACGCATACCAAGCAAACAATTTCTAATCCAACCTGTATATCGGAAAACTCGTCCCTCTCTTATAGATCTTCTGATCACAAATAATCCCAACAATATTCTATACAGTGCAGTCTGTGAACCCTTTCTAGATGTAAATATAAGATATCATCGACCTATTATCTCACTTATTAACTCTGAAAAAAAGTTAAAACCCCGTAATACCTATAGGAAAATTTGGCTATATCAACAAGGTGATTATGTAAGGTACAGAAGTAAACCTAGAAAATACTGACTGGAACTCGATACTGGATGTATCTGATAACATAAAAGATATAACAAGTAATTTTACAGAAAAAATCTTAGAAATCGCGTCAGAAGCTATACCAAAATCGTACAATATTTATTAGAAATAACGATCTACCCTGGTTAAAACAATGAAATTAAAAAACTTATGCGGAAAAGGAATAGATTAAGAATAAGAGCTAAAAAAACATCAAAAAATAATTCCATATGGCAAAAATTTAAAATCATTAGGAAATAGAGTTGTTAATCTATTAAGGTGTGCAAAAGCTAATTATCATAAGTCCCTGTGTAATAAAATTATTAATAAAGTAAATTCAGTAGTAAAGATTGGTGGAAACTAGTATAAAGAAATTTCAAGTCTATCATCCCAAAGTTCAGGAATAAATGTTCTGCTCTCAGAGAATGGCCAATCTGTCACAGATGATCAGGAAAAAATACAAACCTCTTAAATAATTATTTTGCATCTCAATCTATAATCGACAATACAGTTCTAGATTTGTCTTCTTTTCAAAACTTGCATTCCAATAGTATTCCCTCAGAAAGTCTTGATAAAATTGAAATCACCCCGGAAGATGTGTCCGATATTTTAAAGACTTTAGATACAAATAAAGCTGTGGGCCCTGACAAACTTAGTTCCGTGCTACTTAAGGAATCCATAAACGAACTATCAATTCCTCTCAGCAAATTATTTAACTTATCATTATTATTAAAAAATATATCCAGAAAAAAGAGTTGGAAATTAGCTAATGTAGTACCCCATGTCTTCAAGAAAGATGATCCTAAGCTAGTTAATAATTATAGACCAATTTCATTGCTCTCCATAATAAGCAAGGTATTTGAAAAATGTGTCTACAGATATATCCATAAAACTTTTCCGTGCTATTAATAATCATCAATTCCTCTCAGCAAATTATGTTATCCCAACACCAATCTGGTCTTCCGTAAAGGCGACTCAACTATTAACCAACTATTATACATATCCAATGAGTTTTCTACTGCGTTAGATAATGGTAATAATGAAAATCAGAGCTATATTTTTTGATATAAGCAAAGCCTTTGATAGAGTTTGGCATTTTGGACTACTTCTTAAATTGAAAAACTTGGCATTACGGGTGGGCTACTCCTTTGGATTAAAAGTTATCTATCTGGGCGTAAACAAAGAGTCATTATTAACGGAAATGAATCCGATATTATTGAAATTAATGCTGGTGTCCCCCAGGGCTCCATCCTAGGTCCACTTTTCTTTTTAATTTTTATTAACGATATAGTTAATGACATAGGTTGCAATATAAAATTATTTGCAGACGATACATCCATATATCTTATCATTGATAATCCCATTTCATCCGCTGAAAAACTTAATGCTGACCTCCTAAAAGTTCACGCTTGGTCTAAAAAATGGTTAGTTAAGTTTAACCCTAACAAAACAGAAACAATGCTAATATCAAGAAAAACACAACAAGTACCCCATCCAACTTTATTCTTCAATGACTTACCTGTCCAGGAAGTTACCACTCATAAACACCTCGGTCTTACTTTCAATAACAAGTGTCAGTGGGATAACCACATCGACAATATAATACAGAAAGCTAACAAAAAAATAAACATACTCAGAAAGCTCAAATTTGACCTCGATCGTAAAACCCTTCAAACAATGTATTTTTTCTTTTATCAGACCTGTCCTAGAATATGCAGATATCATTTTTGATAATTGTCCATCTTATTACAGTGATAAATTAGAATATGTAAACCTGGAAGCCGCGCGCATAGTAACGGGTGCAACCAAACTTACTAGTACTACTCTCTTATATAACGAATGTGGGTGGGATAAACTAAAAATTAGACGTGAAAAAACATAAACTCATCCAGTTCTACAAAATTTAAAAAACGGTCTTGTACCTGAATATCTAACTCAATTACCCCCTCCCCTTCATAATGAGCTTTCACTCTTACAATACGAGGAACTCTCAAAACTTCGCACACCAACAAAGTAGAACAACAAATCACCTAAATAGCTTCTTTCCTTCTTGTGTCCGTCTTTGGAACGAGCTACCATTGACAATCAAAAATTCAACTACACTTTCCTCTTTTAAGCAGGCGCTTGAGATACACTATAAGCCTATATCCATCCCATCGTACTTTTTCGTAGGCAGTCGTCGTGGACAAATCCTTCACGCTCGACTAAGAATGTGCTGTAGCTCACTTAATCATGATCTATATCTTCGAAATCTAGTGCCTGAACCTTATTGCATTTGTGGTGAAATCGAGTCTACTACACATTACCTTATATATTGTCCTTTACACACAAATCTACGCACCCGCTTTCTTAGCCTAATAAATCTACCTGTAAATAGTGACCTTCTGCTTTACGGTGATGAATCTAAACCATTTGACTTTAATAAAAACATCTTCTTATCTGTTCAAGACTTCATAATTAGAAGCAGGAGATTTTGTTGATATTTTACATTAACTTTTGTATCGTTATTTATCTTGTTAAAACCCATTGAAACACTCTGCACAGATATAGTAGCCATTATCTTATTTGATTTCGCCATTATATAACTCATATTTTCCCTTATTAATTTACCTCTCTCTCTCTCTCTCTCTCTCTCTCTCTCTCTCTCTCTCTCATACTACTATCATGTTCAGCATTTTACTTCTTTTACTTTTTCAACCTTTCCTCTTCCTATTTATATTTCTGTTATGTTGTGCTGACTTAGCCTCAAATTTCTGCTCACTAAACACTTGGGAGAGGAATTTATATAAGCTTTAAGCTTTTTTTCCAATCCTCTATTTTGTCAAATATATTGTTCTGCTGCTGTATTATTATTATTGTACAACTATTGACAGAAATAAAATATGTTTAAACTAAATAGAAATTGATACAAAAAAATTAAAAAACTAGTATAACTCATCAAATCCCTGAAGTCGCACTTGGACTCATCCATTTCAAAGAATTGTAAAGTCCAATGTCAGAATGTACGGGTGTGTGAAATGAATGGAAAGAATGGAAACATTGTGATAATTTTATATGTAATATACAACTTGCTCACTCTTGTACTATGACAGTAGACCATACTATTTATTGATTTGAATGAGTCTAAATGTGACCACAGGGGTTGATGAGTCGAAGGACATTGTAGAACTAAAGAATGATCAACTCAGAGCAAGAAAGACATGAAGTGACTCAAACGAATGAAAAAGTATAAATTTATAGGAACATGAAATGACAAACAGCATTAGCGGGTTTTTATATGAATGATGATCAAATTAATTCCATAGAGGAATCAGTACAGAAATAAAGATTTATGAAAATTGGCGGTGAAAATAGATATTCCATCCGAAGTAAAATGTACTCGTCTCTTTACATTTAGACAATGTAAAATCTGAAAAATTATTTAATGTTAATGGAGGCAGGTAAAAGGATGACCGAGAGTATATTTTGTTGGAACAAAATCTCAGGTATGAGGGAATGAGACAAAAGTATCGATGTTCACAAACCGAACTGCGCTGCGCTGATTGTGCTGCGCTGCGCTGATTGTGCTGACAGGTATTCTGCTATAGGATTTCAAATTGGTCTCTTCACAGGTACATTGTGTTCGGGTTATCTGGTCCACCACTAAAACCTGACCGCCATCATATTGTTGAAAGTGTTGAGTGTGAAGTAAAAGACAATTCAAATTCAAATATAGCAACTATATTAACCCATGTAGGAAAATTAGAACAGAACCTTAGGGGACGACAATTTGATTCGGGGGCTGACAGATTTTTGAAATAGATATTCTGCTTTGAAAATATTGAAAATAAATAATGTGTCCTCTACTACCAAAAAAAAAATAAATAACCTGACCTTAACTGGTGCCAAAGTTGTGGTGAAAATTAATTAATGTTTTAAAATGTTCGGATCGCTTCGCTCGCCACATTTCATTCTTCATTTTTGACTCGCTACGCTCGATTTTTTTTATTAGAATCCAATACATAAAAACTTATAAATATATAATTCAGTGGCGGATTAAAGGGGGTGTAAAGGGGCATACCCCATCTGTGGACGCCAAAGTATAGATGTATGTACTTTAAAATAAACTCAAAAGCCCAGAATTTAACAAAGAATGTTTAAAACATCCTTTTTTATAAAAAAAATGGAAAATTGATAAAAAAATGATTACCAAGATTTTCATGCCTGCCTCGCTGCACCCAGCGAAAATAATTCTTTACTCTTCCTTTAAATCATAGATAAACCCGGGCTTTCTCTGTGTATTTTGAATTTCATGGCTTTTTAGTCTAGTCATTTTATAGTTTGAACTTAAACTAATTGCAAAAGAAATACATTTGCTGGTTCTAAGTAAAATAAACATCAATAAATAACATATAAAAAGTCTACACAAATCTACGTGAGGGAACAGTTTGAATTTTGAATGTAAACTCTTGTTACAATGTCGCAGTATTGCATAATGTTTACGTGTCACCGTAGTTGCAAAAGGGGATAATTATGACAACAAAATTTCAAGTAACCCGCACCCGTATTAGAAGTCATTTCTACAAACAAGGAAACAGAGACTTCGAACTACCACGGACTTATTATTAAATATTTTACACTGATGTATCTTATTGATTAAAGGTATATTCAATAATTTCCTGAGATAGTCCTAAGTCACTGATCGATTATTTTAGCGTTTTGATACTCGAGAGTTGAGCCGTCGATGAGGTTGATTTCAAGGTTTACATTGTACAAAAAGATAGATAAATGTCAGAAGGGTATTGTTTATGGCCCACACTTTATAAGCCTGGGCAACAGCAAGCATAATCACACTTGAATATGTAATATATCAATACCCATTTTGACTATTAAAAAGTTGAAGCAGACGCTTCTTCAAATTTTAAAAATATGAACACCCTGTATAGTCACAATACGCACTCCGTTTCGTACATATAAAAATGGTCTTCTATTCGACACGCAGTGCTCTATTGAATCAATTTTGTTTGGTTATGATTAACTATTTTTAATTTCATATAACATGGGGGTTTTTTGTCCGTATGTGCTAACGGACAGTCTGCGTGCTCGAATTTCTGCATGATCGCTGTAAGAGACCCGTGCGTTCCTTGGCGTTTTGTTGCCCTACATACCCCGTAGAGTGGAAGTACGGCCGGTTGTGACTGAGGTTTAGAACTCGGCTGCGGTATTAATCTGCCCTGATCCAATCACGGTTTTGATCTGTTAATGCCAATTTGGATATTGTTGCTTATGAAAACAGAATCCCAAATGTAAACAGGTATAAAAATCAGAGATTCTGTTTTCATAAGCAACAATATCCAAATTGGCATTAACAGATCAAAACCGTGACTGGATCGGGGCAGATTAATACCGCAGCTGTTCCACATACCTTTTATGCGGAAGAAATCCGTTACTTACACGGTGATGTCCGTTAATTTTACATTGTACGTTCTGTATATGTACGTTGACCGTGCGTTCATTGTGCGTTTTGTGCGTTGATCGTGCGTTCATTGTGGATTTTGTTCGTTTTATGCGTCCCATACATCAATTGCGAGAACAATTTTCGCCACCGTATAACTTTCTGTCGCATTTTTCTATACGTTCGACGTCCGTTAGCGCTATACGGTGTAGTTGAGTTCAACATGACAATCTTACCTCACAATAATCCAGTGTGTAGTGAGGTTTGTTTCTTATAACACTTTTGAATAGTATATACTTATCTTACCCCTCAACTTCCTCTTCGAAAAATGTCTAGATCCGCCGTTGCAATATATTATATTTCTGACCACATGACAATAGTGAAAAAATGAAGAATAGATCATCCGTCTCTGGTCTGCTTGAAATTAAATATTCTGTCATGAGATGGTATGCAAATAAACAACCTGACTCGATAAATAAATCCCAACATCAGGATCAAAAGGTCGTCTCCTTATTTGTTATTTATACTGTTTTAGGTCGATATTGGTGCAATCGGCTAATCGAGAAAAACACAAAAACATAAGATTGTAAAAAAAAAATAAATTAGTCCCTAGAAACTACATGTTGCAGATATCGAAACAGACATGCTTACGCCTAATTGATTCTTTGTATTTGATATGTTTAGATCTGTTAATGTGATGTGGCATGGCTACCATACGTTCAGGATTTTGTTACCTCACATTTATCATGTCTGGATTAAATAATGTCTTCTGATAATACAGCTAAATGTAGTTCCATCTCACTTGTAAGTGTAAATTTTCTGTGAACTACATAGCGGTACTGAGGAAGATTCAAATTATATCAAAGCCGCGATATCTTATTTTAACTTTATCTTGATTACTTTAAATATAGACCTTATCTTTATAACAAACTGCATTTCCAACGACGGAAATTCTCTTTAATCTTTTAATCTTTGTATTTTCCAAAAAGAAAAAGAAAAAAAAATTATTTCGTTTTTTGATTGATGTATAATTACAAATAGATATAAACAGGTATAAAAGTTCTTATATCCCTATATATTGTGTAAAATAAGGTCAGATTTACTGTCGAATGCGTAAATAAATAGTAAGCTTTAATCAATCAATTGCAAACGAATAACTGCCAAATTGGGTTTCTAAAACAATCGTGAGATGATCTACTGGAATTAAAGAATTGTTTTGCCTTTGTAATTGTAAATCTGAAAGAAACATTATTGGAAAAACACTACCAATGCCTCTTAAAGATACTGCCTACTCGTATATAGTTATAGATTCCATTATTGGAAAAACACTACCAATGCCTCTTAAAGATACTGCCTACTCGTATATAGTTATAGATGAATTCCATTTTATTTCGCATCTGAACATTACATTGAATACCGGAAGACACTACCGTATAGATTAACAATGTGTTGGTTAGCTATATGGTGTATAGTAGTATATTGTCTTCAAGACACATTTGTTAAAGCGGGACTTATAAAAGATATCCATTTTATTTCTTGAAGGTCAGCGTAGTCGCGTATTTTAGTACATAAACCCCGTTTTATTTCACAACTAAACTCCAGTATAAATAAACAAGTATAACGATATATTGACGATGTGTCGGTTGGCTATGTGGCATATAGTTTTATAGACGCTTTCAGCACAAACACGAAATAACGAACACGAAAACAGATATATTGATACCGGTATTGTAACGTACGGCATGTCTTAGAAAAATAATGACAGAGAAAACAAATAAAAGGCGCCAAATAAATCAAAGTTGTTGAACTTGACAATGCGATCAATTGCCGTAACTGATTATCAGTAATAATATATCACTGTGAGATAATGGATTTGGGCTAATTATATGCAACAAATCAACACAACGTGGTTTTTCTTGCTCATTAATCATACAACACTTTGGAAATAGCTTTAGTTTGAATTTGAGTTAATGCCATACAGAAATGGAGTTGATATACGAAACATAATAGCACAGCTGTGTATGTATTTCTATATACAAGATGATCAATTGCATTTGGTGTAACACCAATTCACATGTTTTTAACAGTCTTTATTCAAAAAATATTATTTTTATGCTGTTAGATGTCAATATATTTTGGGTCGATTTTGTTACATTTAGCTCATAAAATACGTACTAGAAACATCGGTTTATGAGGAAATAAAATTTGATCCTGCACATATTTAACGTTCAATCATACGGGGTATAATAGACTGACCTTAACAATAACACAGAGCATACCAACTAGATACGTAGGGGTGAAAAAGTTTATGATGTAATGGTTCCAACGGGGCATCACTTCTCTCTTTTTCAACACCAGTACCTCACGAATTTCCTTTAACATTATGTAAGTCTCGTTTTCTCAACATTTTACACATTTCTGTGTAATACATCGGGATTCAGTTTTTTAAGATAGAACAACCACAGGCATTTTTGAATCGCATTGCTTCGCAAACGTTTGTACGTTTTTGTACAGATAACATTATTTACAATGTCAGGAAATTTGAAAGGGACCTTAGTTTTTGTATATATTAGTTTTATGCTTTATTGAATATATAAAGCAAGGTGAACGCTAAGTCCGACTGATCTCAAGTATTTGACGTTAAAGCGTATGTCAATGTCCTAACAAACATCGCTGCCTCAATAAAACTTTTGGAAATATTAAAACTTAGGTGAAGTTCCACACAAATGTTACCTTTGCTATGGACATACGCTAATGTAGTGAGGGTTATTTTACGTACCGCACCTATCATGACAAAAAACCTTGGTTTTAAGTCCCATCCGAAAGTCCCTTGACTAGTACAACTCATTTATCACTTATTTTTCTTCTAAAACTAGTACCCGTGATCTAATCCAGAAACTTTGCTTTTCCATCGTTTCACCTAATAAAAACAATAGATTCTGTGATCTCATTGATGATATCTGCAATGTTAGATATTTTTTATATTTTGACAACTTGTTTATCTAAAATTTTACGGACTCTGGTGTGCTTTTCATTGTCAGTTTTGCTCTTGGTTATCTCTCATCCAGTTCGATTTGTTAAATGATACAAATATTTGAATTTTGTATATACTATTCAAGTAGGCATCAAATGAATATTTTTTTTTCAATGTGTCTAGGAGGTATCAGCTGTCGATATGCTAAGACATACGAATATTTGAAGCTTGTACTTATATTTCAACTAGACATCAAATGGATATTTTTTAAGAGATATCATGTTATATTCGAGTAGTGTTTCGGATTAATTGCACCCTTGTTGTTGATATTATACACCTAAAAACAGAGAGAGAGTAATATTTTTCGCGTGGATACTGTAAGACGGATTTTACATTACTATAAATTTTAGTATTTCGTCTTGTCTTATAGCTCTATCTCTTTTGGAAGTTACGTCAATTTCAAACTCAAGCTCACCTGGTAAAAATACTATCGTCATGAGCATTTGTTTTGGATATATATATATATATATATATATATATATATATATATATATATATATATATATATATATATATATATATATATATATATTGTAAAACTTGCTATAGCGGCCACCTCTATATAAGGATTACCTGTCTATAAAGGCCATTTTTATCAAGTCACTCGGCTGTATAAATAAACTTAAATGAACCTGTGTATAGAGGTAAACTATACATATAGATAGATATTTTCTTGTCCTGTTGGTGGTCCCTATATACAGGTTCCATATATTAAATATGTGTTTGTGTGATACTAATATACGTCAAGAAGTTTAAAACGAATTGGGTGACTGAATACTTCTGACGCCACACTGATCCATTTTTCAGTCGTATTGTGTCGGTCAGTTTTCAGTTACAATTTAACCTAGGCCTCCTACAAGGAAATTGGCAAACTTTCTCACAAAAAATAGCTAATTATGAAGTTGCAGTGGGATTGGAACCAGCGCTTGCTACAGGTGAGAAAATCTGAGATGAAATACAATTTTTAGTCACTGGTCATATAAAAATACCAGGAAAGGTAGAAACATACATACAAAAATTGTCTCTAAAATGTTCGCGTTTCCGTAGCTACGTTGTCTTGAAATATTTTAATATAAACATTGTTTCTAGTCGGACATATCTTAAATGTTAATTCTCTTTCGACACAATTATTATGCTGCTACATATAGAATTATTTTTATAGCAACAATGTCATCTTATACTTATGGATAATGGTTAGATCTAGAACGACATATTTTGAAATTCACCGAAGAACCGAATCCTATACAAGGGTATGTTAATCAAAACCTGTTGGCTATCATGTTTGTTATTGAAATTTCAAAAGACGGAAATATCCCATACCTCTTTATTTTAATAGTTTAAAAGTATTACATTGTTTTGTTTGTCTGTAACTGGCCGGATATTATTTAGTTATATTCTGAATGATACTCGTAACGATCGGAACCCAACTGATTAAATGTTTTCTGACAAAAAGTAAGCGATTTGCTTACATCTAGAGAGTCTAAAAGTTTTAATAAATCTATCGAAACTGACACGGTGAACAAGTTTTAATATCGAAACTAAAAGTGTATCCATGGAAGAAATTGAAATAAGTCTAGCTCTATACAAGTTCTAAGAGTGAAAACCTAAAATCGGAAACCCAAAACGAATGAAATGGTTAAAGGGTTAATCGGTGTAATACATTTCTTTTTGTTTATGTAGTTTTTCTAAAGAGTTGTTTGAAATCAAGCTTTATTGAGCTCTACTCCAGCGAATATTGGAATCACGGAGTTCTTAAAGTTTGGAATAAGCCTCCTTTTGAGTAGTTCGCGGGGCCCCCGTGGCCGAGTGGTTAGAGCATTGCGCTTTAAATCACAAGGCCTCTCATCCCTGGTTCGAATCCCGCTAGGGTCATTTCGAATTAAGTGGGAAGGTTTGCCAGTTTTCTTGCGGAAGGTCGGTGGTCTTTACCCAGGTAACAGGGGTTTCTTCTCCACCAATAAAACCTGGACGCCATCATATGACTGAAAGACTGTTGAGTACTGCGTAAAACAAAAAATCAAATCAAATCAAATTGAGTAGTTCGCGGTCATGTTACCGCGCACTGTCCATGATCATATTAAACAACAACACCGATGTGTTTTACTGTAACTATAAATTATGATACAAGTGCGCGTTTCGAAAAATCCAAACACCACCAACATGATTCTGTATCCGTAATAATATGGACTTCCGTGATCAAGTAGTCAGAGCATCGCACTCACTTCTGGTCAGCGCAGGTTGGAGTCCCGCTGGAAACAAACTGAATTTTATGATAAAGTTCGCCAGTTTACTTGTGGATGACCGGAGGTTTCTCCCCGGATACACTGTAACTGGGGTCTGTCCTCCACTTAAAAACTGGGCGTCACCATGTTTCTAAATTTGTTGAAAACGGCTTAAAACACTATTCAAAAGTAAAACCTATCATTATATATAATCATATGTAGTGTCATTATGTTAAAACAAACTACGGCGTGTTTTATTTTGTCAAATAACTCCAGTTGAAAGCTTAGCGTGGGGAAATTTTATTGTGCTTGAAAACCCCTCTAAGCAAAAGTTGTGATGACGGAAAACGAAGATTTTTAGTATCTGATACTTATATGAAATAAAAGTTTTATCTACTTAGTGACACAAAAAGACTTTGAAATAATGACTGTGAAGATTGATCCCGACTCGTAAATTGATTAATTTAAATTGATACGAACACAGTGGCCCAATCAGAAAACTAAGTCGCACAATTCATTTAAACTAAATAATCTTTTTAGGGTGATATCAACGTTGACTAGTTATTTCGTTTTTAAAATTTTGATTTATTTACTTACTCGTAATTTATGCATATAATAGGTCTATGCTTACTCGGCATTGATTAAAAGTACGTGTACACGAAACGTTACAGCTTATTTCCCGCTACACTGTCCGATTTCAAAGAATTTATAATTAATATCTGAGTGTTTCTTGTGGTCAATAGCAGTACAATTTCATAGATGTGAAAGTAGCTTGTGTACATGATTCAGTTGCCGTTAGTTAGTAGAGAATTTAGTAAGAATTTTACGTATTTTTCTTTTTCAAATTCGAATTCAGGTGATGAAATCTTATTGTCAGAAATGATCTTCTTGAGCATTAGTTTAGGTAGCGTTTCGCAAAACAAAAAAAGTTGGCATTATGTTTATAACATAACATCTGGTAATGTTTTAAAACTGTCTATAGGTCAATACAAATCATTTGTCAAAAACAAATGACAAAAATGATACATGAAGCTTTCGATACATTTTTCAAACAGGCTCATCTGAAAATAAGTTAACTCTATATCCATAAAATAAAGTTCATTTGTACAGTCCAACAGTCTTGCGATATTTGTTAACCAGGTGCTACAGATCGTATTGTTAAGACATAATAAAAATGTAATACTTACCTGATAAAAGTGGTACTCGAATTGCTCAGTGATATTTTCCGCGGCAGTAGTAATTATATCAAAATCCGGAGTCACGTTCATGATTTAACAATATTGAGAGAGGACGGTATATATAAGTTGAATAACTTGTGTCCAATCCCTTTGATTATTGTCCAAAAATTGTTTAAACTAACTAAACAATATTGTACAAAAACTTCTATAACAGAACTCCGACTTCACCTTTCTGCCTCTGTGCATATTATGCAAACGGTTCCGTATATATACTTCATCTCAACACAAATCAACAAGCTAGTCAACTCTAAATTATACTGTTCATGTTGTAGTTCGACATATATACACACAACATGAATTCGACTACCTCAATTAATTATAGATTTGTTTTTCTACCACTAGGAATAAATACTTCCCCACATGTGATATTGTTAATTTCACGTCCGTCAATCTACATTGATCATTTTATATCACACGCCTTAAATGTTGCTCAGGAAACTGAAGACAACTAAAAATCAAGTATCTGTGGCATAGCACTACAGTCTACTCACCTTCAGGTGAGGAAAATTCTTTGTATAGCACTTGTTAGATCTAATACTTACACATCTTGTAGTGCTGTCATTACTGTCTAACCTAGTACAAAAAATACACCCCGGCTAGAAAGGCGGCTAGCGGCTTTGTTTACACCAAAATCAAACAGGTGCATTGTAGCCATCAAAATGGCCATATCACACCCCTTCTGTCTTTTTTTTGGACAAATATTTAAATCCCCCGAAATTATGTTTCTATGCAAAATATGAAAATACATACCCAGATTTACGTCTTAAAAATTTGGTATTGTACATTTATGGGGAAACTCTCTAATGCAAAAAAAAACTCAGGACTTCCTCAGGACAATTAGTGTAGTAAAAGCTTAAAGTGATCAGCCTGTCCGTCCGTCAGTCCGGTCACGATTTAGTCTGTCCGTTATAAATTATATCCGTCCTGGAACTTGATAACAGCTAAACAGAACTCAATGACAATTAGTGTGATTAAGACGGTCATATCTAGTTGACATTCAATGTCAGTATTTTCAAAATGGCTGCATTTAAAAAAAAAATATGGCCGCCAGAACACGAAATATTTCAATCATTATCCAATTCAACAAAAATTGCACATTGATGTAGGATGATAAGACAAACAAGATGACACAAAAAAGTATTCAAAATAGTGAGAACTTTCAAATTTGTAATATCTTCACCACATTGCGAACAATATTCGAGAATGTTCTAAGTATTATCATTTTGTCATTAACGGTACCAGCACCTTTACATGATAAATAAGGTAATGGAATTATTGGGAAGTTAGCATAGGTTCCACATTAGCACTTATATTAGACACAAGTCAAATCAACACTTTATATAAAACAACCGAACTACTACAGAAAACTGACCACTTTCTGATACCGACCATGTTTACAAGGTCAGGACTTTTTTCCATCTATTTTCAAGATAACTTCTGAATACCGATCCTTCTAAATTCCGGACACCGGGACGAAAGTATGGTAATGTACTAACACTTCTAAATACCGGCCTTTCCTTTGTAAGATAATTGCTAATCAAGTTATTCAAAGTTTTCCTAAGTCTAACACCAGATACAGTTTTTATAATGGGACATAAAAGATAAAATATATGCCTAGTTATTAAAAACAAGTTAATAAAACATGTATAGAATGCGAGTACAAGTTAACAGTAAATATAAAAACCCCGATCGGCCTGTGTTGTTGCAAATTGATCGGCATTAAAAACAGGATCGGGTCGGAATTATTGCCTTTAATTATTAAAAACGGAACACAATAATCGTTCCTAGTGAGGTTCGGCTTTGGGAATTTCCAATGTACTTGACAGAAATATTTTTTTTTTTTTGTGATGTCCTAATGTCCTCCTGGCATACCCAAATATTTTATTTTGTCCAATTCTTGGCTCTTCAAAAATATTGATTTTCATAAGGTTTTAAATGAAGCTGTTGATAACATTTTAACAAAATTTTAAGTATTTAGTGCAGCGGGGCCCTTACATATGGTTGCCATCTCACTGATATTTAATTAGAATGATAATTTTACAAAAGATCCCTTCTTGTGAATGGCCCGTTACAAATATCTGAAGTGATCAAAAGAGAAGTATATATTATCTTGCAATTCATCGCATTTCGAGTAACACGTTCGCACAGGTGTAACCATGAACTTAGAATTTGAATTACATACACGAACTTATAAGTGGATTATTTGGCCTTGTCTGATACCACTTTCTACTAAATGTCGTCGTTGGTTACGTTAATCTGATAGTGGAACCTCCGTGGCGGAGTCATTAGAGCATAACATTAAAACCATGAGGTCTTTCACCTCTTGTCAGCGAAGTTTCAACCCCTACTGGGAACGTAGCTGATTCTAAGAGAAAGTATGTAAGTTAACTTGAGGAAGGACTGTGATGTCCACCCGGATTCATTGTAATTAGGTTATTTCCTCTGTCATTAATGTCTGACCTTCATCATATAACTGAATTTGAGTTAAATTGAGTTGAGTTGAGTTTAGTTTAGCATACAACAGCATTGAAAAAACTCTGCTGTCTTCCAGAAATAAAGTAACATTACCGCATATGAATTTTTCTATAGCCAGATATAAAAAAGTATAATGTTGGCTGTAAGGAACCTATTAGATTATCATTATGAAATGCATTTAAAATGAGTTAAAATGAATAATGTATTATATGCTCTAAGCATACAACAAAAGTACAAAATGCACAACTTGCATGAAATATTGATTTTAATGATTATAGAAAACTGAGCTGCAAAAGGTATCAAATGCATCAACTGAAACAAAAATTATTATATATAAGGGATTTACATTATCCGGAGTTACCCAACGCTCGTAGCTGGCAGCGATTGTGATGTCATTTGTTTGTGCGTATAATGACGTTGTTTTCTCACGTAAAGACATGATGTTACAATCGATACCTGCTGACAAAGGGTATAACCCTGATTAATGAAAATACAGAACAGGACAAAATGTATCGGCTTATATTAATATGCCTAAGTTTAAACATGATGTCATCTACAAAGGAACGAATTCTGATGTCTCCTTTTGATATATATATATAATATATATATATATATATATATATATATATATATATATATATATATATATATATATTATCTTTTATGGAATCAAAACTGGTTTTACGAGAGACGAAAATTATCGGTAGATGCTTCTTGTGTCAATATCGATCCTGATGCATGGTAGTCTCATTCAAAATACTATTAAAACATATCTATCGTTAACTTATGGAATCATCCATGACACCTGATCACACTTCTGTATTTACCATTCCCTCTGTTTATGTGTTGTTGTATTGGCTACACTGCCGTGTACACTTTGGTAATCCGGGTGTCTATACATTTTGTAGATAAAATGCACTGTGCTTGTTGGTGTCCTAGTATTTGAATCCCCGGGATCGTAGGTGCATTGTTTTCGACCTGTTCGTCTGCCTGTTTAAATCAATTGTGGATTTCCATTAAATATCAGGAGTTTCTTTCTTCATTATTTTTTAATTCTGATTTGTTAATTTATATAAAAATATCTTGAATGTGTTTGATTACCACCGACGTTAATCAACATCATAATACTTCAATACAGTCACAGATAAGGTAACCATTGATAATGATTCTCAAGCTCATCTGATTTGAGTCAACAGTAAAAATATGCAATTTTGTCCCTGTACAGGTCGTCTGAATCATAGATATATGCCATGGGAAATTATCCTATTTCATTGAAGCGCAAATAGTTTCAGAACTCTTGGTAAATTTCCCACAGACAAGCCAACATTATGGAATTTTGCGAACATTTGGGAATTGTTTAATATTTCATATACACATAGATTTATTCCTTGCTCTAGACTTTGCTTTGACAGCAGGTGTCAAACTCATTATGCTACTTGTTGACACGACTTCGATACACAACTGAGAAATATTTGTCCCCGAGTAATATCTCATCAACTGCTGTTAACATGATTCCCGCCTTAAGAAATGAATTGATGTATTAGCGACGTATTTCACATGAGTATATTCTATTAAAATTACGGATTAAAATGTTACCTTTTCGTTTGCCTATATCAGCGTATGTGTTAATCAAAGGATTTAGAAAATATCTTTTGACGTTACAAATACGATATGTCAAAGCTTAATTAATTGTTATGACCGCTAACGAGGGGAACGAAACACATTATTATGGGAACCAATTGTGCCCCTTAATTGGCCGACCTGTTCCTTTATTCATACGAAGAAGACTTCATTCAGAAACTGCTGAATCAAAGGAAGAAAAACTTAGCGGTGTTCTTTAATTTGACATATATATATATATATATATATATATATATATATATATATATATATATATATATATATATATATATATATATATATATAACTAGAAATTAAAGATACAACAGAAACAAGCACACACGCTTCATACTTAGACATTTTACTTAATATAGACACAGACGAGAATTAAGCAACTATACGACAAAAGCGACGATTTCGGCATTCCCATCGTAATTTTTTAACATTTAAGTAGTAATATCCCTCAGTCACCCGCATATGGAGTTTATATTTCACAAATGATCCGATATGCCAGGGCGTGTACAACATATGAAGATTTCATATACAGAGGAAAACTACTCACTGACAAATTATTGACACAGGGATATCGAAAACCGCGTTTAATGTCAATGTTCCGCAAATTTTACGGTCGGTATAATAGTCTTCTTTGTGATTACTCTATTTCACTAGGTGAAATGTTGAATTGCTTTTTCGTTGGCGGTTGTTGAGACGTCTGTACCAATTGTGACGAGGATTCACTCCTCATGTATTTCATTGGACTTGACTGTGGACTCACGGCGGTTGTGACCGATCGACAGGGGATGCTTACTCCTCCATGGCACCTGATCCCACCTCTTGGTTTCCAGAGATCCTTGTTTGTGCATTTTTACGGGATTTGTATATATGTCATGGGCATTCTATTGACTTATACTTTGGAATCTGAGATTATTTATACAACAATACCTTTTGTTCTTTCCAAACATTGAAGAGTTCAACAAGAGTGCAGACATTACTCTTGTTTATGATATTTCATTTCCGGTACGGATTGACTAAGGATAGTCATTCATTTTTTTTGAAAGAAACAATTGATTGGCGTCTATTCCGGTATTACAGAAAACATTTGTTTGCACTCATACAAGTTATCTGCAGTTGCAACATAAGTGTATTCCAATTTATAGATTAAATGATGTTGATTGAGATACTGACTGTTAGATACAGTATCATAAACAACCACAGAGAAAATTGTAATGTAGTGTTAAAATAATTATTTATATTGAAGTATTGACTCTGCAAATGTAACCCTTTTACCATTACTCAGAAATTATTATTACACTCGGAATGAAAGTCTAGTATCTGAAAGTGTTATTTTAAACAAATCATACTAGTCAGGTATTTTTCCAATACCTATAAATTCATTTCACATCCGTAAATTTCATATCCTCTGATTTATTTAATTCGCATGGTTAAATGGTCATTTCAAGTGAAAAAGTCGCACGAACTTATCAATATTTTTGTTTTTTGTTTTGATTATATCATCTCGAACGTATTCAAATACCGTCACGTTTAAATAACAATAAAACAAAAAAACCGAAACGACAGTTTTTACAAGAATCAAAGTAACAATTTAAGCCTTCTCAATGTGTCAATATTTGGTGATATATAATGAAGATATATATTTTGATGGAAAAATGAATTCGCACCCCGGACATCTCCTTGCTATAGTATTGCAATATTTGAAAAATTGCTTCTCAAACGAACAGAGACAAGTGTAATATTTCCTTCATATTTCAACCACCGTTTACGTTGTTTAATTTTCTGTTTCCTGTAATATGTACTATATAGCCAAAGCAGCTGCCTAAATGTAAACAAAACTGACATGCGTCATATAATCATTACAGAGCTTAATGAATCAATTATAGACAATGGAAAGAAGATATCTTTAGACTACATTGGGGCTACATGTTGGGATAATTGGTAAAGGACTTCAAGGATAAAATTCATCTGAGACCGTTCAAACACTGATAGCAAATGTTTCCCAACTTTAATTTCAGTACAAAAAATGAAAATTACAATCAAATCGATTGAGATGTGTTGTCTCCTACTGCGCAAGACTCTTTTGATATAAATTCTCAGAGCTTATATAAATTCAAAACTGCTGGTGACTTTTCATAAATATTACGAAGCGAGAAATGTATCAACAATGAAGCAAACGATAATAAGTTACAACATTCTAAATGAATATTAAAGAATCACAAATACCAAAGTATTTATCTTAAGGATATCCAAGCTACTGAATACATTAGGTGAACATCGGACAAACATGGACATGTGGAAATCCAGAGGAGAGAACAGGTGTTATGGAGGAGTAAACACACCCGCCGTGAGTCCACAGCCAAATTCAAATGAAATACGTGAAGAATAAATAAATCGTCGAAACAATCAATATCAAGTAAATTAATACATCTTCATTATACATATATTTAATATTATATCAACATAAATTGCATTTGTCCAAGAATTTATACGTTATGTTTTTCATCAAACAGAAATATCTATAATGATGTCATCTTATCTTGGTTTATATTTCAACAGCCATTCTATTATGTGTATCTATTCCCTAAATAAGGCGTTGTTGTAATGTAACCATCGCAAACCAGTCAACGGAATAACTACATGATAAACAAATTGGATGCGGTATACTTGTAGTTCCCAAATTCCAATACCATGTACCGCTGACTTTAGATTCATTATTAGTCTAACGAACGTATTCTTTCTCATTGCCACCATAGACAGTAATTGATAGAAAATTATATTCTTTGCAGACTTGAAAATGTTACCATCTCTCTGCACATTGAAGGGTTACTGTATATTTTTCAGTTTATTGTGCAAAGCACGTGTTTTTTTACTATTTAGTCTCTCTCTCTCTCTCTCTCTCTCTCTCTCTCTCTCTCTCTCTCTCTCTCTCTCTCTCTCTCTCTCTCTCTCTCTCTCTCTCTCTCTCTCTCTCTCTCTCTCTCCGGTGTATGCTACAATCCTGGCTCCTAGCCCCCCAAACTTGCTCGTAATAAGAAGAATATTTCTTTAAGTCTGTAATATACTTGTTCGAGTTTCAACGTAAAATGTTTTTAAAAGGGGACGTTATTATAATTGAATTTTATGTAAGTATTACGGTAGACATAAAATGAAATTGTTTGTGATGTCCAAATACCAACATCGATTGATGTGGTCCCACATGTGTTGCTTTGTTGAAGAATGATTTGCAGATAAATATAATCATTATAGACTCATTCACTTTGATGACGTAAAATTACTAACTTAGTCCCTCGTGCTTTATACATCTTCGTTCTCTTGCTTCGATCTTTTATAATCTGCATTGAAATAATTGACACCTATCCTACGCCGTATTTTAATTCTTTATCACTAGACAATGCTAGAGGTCAGCAACGATAGCTGAATGTCAAAATAATTGACACATAGGAAACAAATTTTAATGTAAAAATGGAATCGACCTAGGTTTTAGCTGAACCACTGTCTCGGACATCACTTTGCGTCTCGGAGGACCCTTCGTGTTCCATAACAGACATCGTTAAAAGTTAGTTCAGCTCAGTTAATTCATTTTGTGTAAGTAATAATGAAGTTAATGACTTTGAGAAATAACCAGGGGTCAGAAGTGAACAAAGAATGTTAATAGTTACCTTCTGATGACATCGTGTTTTTCTCTTTCCTTCCATTTTTACGTACATAGATTGACGTCGTAGCCCGCGCTTTAGAATTATGTGATGTTGTTGTTGTTGTTGTTGTTGTTGTAGTGTTGTTTAACTCATTAACCCCTAAAGATGCATTTGAACTGGTCTATTTCATTGCTTTACCAAAGAGTCCATTGTTTTTCAGGGGTTGATGATTTCACGTCCCACTCAAGAATCTTTCACTCATATGGAGACGTTACCAATGCCGGTGAAAGGCTTAAAAGTTTGGCCTATGCTCGACACTTACGGCCATTGAACAGTTAGGGATCTTTAAAGTGCCGACACCTACTGTGACACGGGACCTCGGTTTTTATTATCTCATCCGAAGGACAGGGAAACAACCGCCGGCTAAGCTTGAACTCACAATTGCCAATGTTTATAGCGACGATAGCGATTACTCTGTTTCACTAAATGAAATGTTGAGTTACCTGATCAATAGCGGTTGTTGTGTCGTCTGTATCAGTTGCTACGAGGATTTACTCCTCACTTATTCCATTTGAATTTGACTGTGGATTCTGAGCTGGTGTGACCGGCAACAGGGGATGCTTATTCCTCCATGTTATCTGACCCCACCTCTGGATTTCTAGAAGACAGTGTTTGTCAAACATTGACTAAATTTGTAAATGTATCCAGGGCATACTGCAGATTTATACTTTGGTATCTGAGATTTTATTTAGTAAATCAACGTACATTTTCGTAGCCCAGTTATAATCTTTAAACAATTTAATACTACTAATTAAAAAGTAAAATATAGCTAATAAAGTGTCAACTAAGTTATTTACTTCAGCATTTTTATAAACCCCAGTCCAGATATTATAAAAAAAACAATTATCAATTCTTTTTACAACAATTAGCAAACACGTGACTCAACTTAAGGAGGCGTTGGCTGTGTTTTATTCTTAAAATTGGTTTCCCGTTTTACTACTTAGATTGATATACAATAACAAAAGAAATATACATCGGCATTGCTTGAATTGAAACCTAGGTTTGGCACCTTTATAATTGCAATTGATTAACTTAACCTTACTATATGTATATGGATACCACTGTGGACATTCTTTTCACAAAATAAATTGGGATATACGATTTATCATGCCTGTGTACAGCTGTTACTTGTTATTGTACTTGAAGTAATAAAAAATTGTAGAAAAAATCAGAAAATCTAAACACAGCTTATGCACCTTTAAATACATGTCTTGTGTTGACACTGGCCTTCCATGGAAAAGGAACGAATATTTTCTAAAATAATATTACGTTAATAATGTTAACGGGGAAATTGTATTTATGCTTATTTCTTATTTTGTTAATATATATATATATATATATATATATATATATATATATATATATATATATATATATATATATATATATATATATATATAAATATACATATATTGCCGAGGTATGTGCCAGCAGAATATGAGTACGGCATATAAGTTCACCTTAATGTACCAAGTGGAAGATTGGTTAAGGTTATACCTACGTTGTTTTATATTCGGCGAATGAACAAAAATAATATTATTGTATCATGATGTTTCTCTGTAAAATTCATTTCTCTACCATTATTGCAACAAAACATGACGAAAGGCATGTTTTCTTGTACATATATCCCAAAAAATATAATTGATGAAACATCTCATATAGAAATATGAGAAGAAACGGAAGTGTAACACATGCCATTTACGTCGTAAAAACACCGTATCTGTATAAATATGACAAATATTAGACACAATTGTAAACGTCATGAGGCATGTGGGAATTAGGAATATATCCCTATAATTCAACACACACACACCAATGGTATTCACCATTGCGAGATGATATATATAGATACATGATGGTATATATATTCAGACCGTGAGTCGTGATTATATCATTCGAAAACTAGGAACACTTGGATTTTTACATTTTTTGTTTCTTTTTGAAAACGCAATGAGAAGTTAAACATGATTTCTGGTGTAAAAATCAAAACAACGTTTTATCTATTTTGACGCTTAACTAACTCTTATTTTTACCACATTCACTCTTTAAAATTACATCTTAGGATAATGAAGCAACATAAATATTTTACTTTGAAGATTTATTGTAGAAAAAGTTTGGAACAGCAAAAGTAGATAAGAATTTATTCTATTTAAAAACTCATAGTTAAAACAGAGGGGAATTCTTACTTAAAACATTACAAACATATATCACCATTCAACATCTCAACACGTCGTAAAATGCACACACGGCATGTGCTGCGGCCACTTTGACGATTAACAATATATTTCAAAGTGTTGTTTGAAATATAAGCCAGAAACATCATGCACACAGAGCATTATCTGGTAATTCCAGAAGTGACTGTAGGTACTATGGAGATGATAACATCCCCGACCTACCAGTCACATCTACGGTATGTATGTGTTGTGTGTGCTTTTGTACGTCGCCAAATATACTCGTTACATTGCAACTCCTATGCTGGAAAAGAAATAATCAGTAACAATTCATATGTGTACCAGTTATGACGAGAATTGGTTCCTCACGTATTTCATGTTGATTTGACTGTGGACTCACGGCGGGTGTGACCGGTCGACAGGGGATGCTTACGCCTCCATGGCACTTGATCCAACCTCTTGATTTCAAGAGATCCGTGTTTTTCCCTTTTTCTAACCAGATTTGTACGTATTCTGGACATTCCAAGTATTTATTATCTGATTTTTGTACTATAATATAAATGAGAAAACTTTTTTCTATGTAAAACCTATTATTTTCAGTAAAGTCTCAGCTAAAAAATCTACGTTTTTCATGGGGAAAATTAGGTTTAAAGTTAACGCAGTTATCAATTTTTCTATGTAAAACCTATTATTTTCAAGTAAAGTTTTTCTCAGCTAAACTACGTTTTTCATGGGGAAAATTAGGTTTAACTTAGTTAAGTGATCTTGGCGCAGTTATCAACTTAGTTTTTCTCTTAATTTATGTGGGTTACCGAAAAAACCTTGGTTTAATAGGAGAAAATCAGTATTTAACTGAGATAAACTAGCTTATGTTATTTTGGAGTGACACACGTACTGTTATGAATTCGATATTCTTACACGTGTATTGATATCAATACTAATTGCAATATTAACACCACAATTATTGGTTTGCTAAAAAGCCCCAAAATGCTAAAGTGTATTGATTCTAACATTAATATTTCATCAGTATAGATTAAATATAAATATAGGTCCAAAAGAGAAAACGATGGAACAACTCACCAAAATGTAATGTCTAACATTACAAAATGACTGCGTGGTTTATATACGGAATTCTAGGGTTAAACCCCGGGACTTCAGTTCAAACGGAAACACTGCCGTAAAAGAATCTCTGTCAAAAATATAATGGTGAATGTATCCTCTATAAATGGGTTCTGGTTTATACATAGCCTGGCAGTTATTGCACCAAACTGGTTTGAAACAAGTTTAACGCTTTCTCATTCATCACTAACAGTTTAAAAATGGTTTTGTAAAACCGACCAAACTACCTCTGGAGGTGGTTTCAATGCAGCCCAAAACAAGCAAAATTGGCGGCTAAGCAGGAGCAGTAATGGGGCAGGTGAATGATTTGCTGTCACATACTTCCTTTTATTAATAAAGTTTTGAGAACATACTTAAATAACGATAACATAATGTTTCAGGTACCGTAAAATTTATCAAAAATATACACAAAACCCAGTTTAAACTGGAGTACACAGCAAGTTCTACTATGTTGGTTATTTTGAAAACGCAAACCTGTCACCCATTGCAAAAAAGAAACTAGTTTCAAACCATTTACAACCAGAAACAAAACCAAAGCTATTTTTCTGTCAATAGATTTGCCCTATGTTTTGGAGATGTTCACAATTTTGTCAACAATGACACTAACAAAACGAAAGATCTGTAATCAACCGGTGCCGAAATAAAAGCTGATTTATGTAAACCCACTCACGTGTATTGGCAACGACCTAACCGTTGTTTATATTAACGTACTTCCAATGCTACAGTTTTGCGAAAGGAACAAAAAACAAGCACCTGCATACGAAACAGAAATCGCATAAACATCATCGCTCATGTTGTATTCTGATTTATATATTTACTTATTTACTTCTTTCTTCGTCGTGAAAATTAGTTTGCTTTTTCTCATTTTTAAAATGTTTTATTGTCATGTATTAATAGGTAAATCAAACGAAAATACTTAAATTTATCTTAATATTTGTCATGTTTATTCTTAATAATTTATTTAAAAGCAGCAATATTCTTTTATATAAATCGCTATTTGGACAGTATATTTTCCCTGATTCAATAAGTTGTCGGTTGCATGTGGTAAGTTATTTATATTCAAGCTTTATCCTAAAATTGCATTAAAATACATTTACTGTCGTTTTTGTAATTAAATCTATATAAGACATTGATTGAAAAATTGAGACAATAATATGGACCCACGGAGTTTAAATGATGCTATAGCTTTTTGTGTTCTATGCGGAAACATATACAAAACATATTGAAATTTGATGCTATAGCGTCAAAGGAGCTTTTTGTGTTCTCTGCGGAAACATATGCAGAAAATATTGAAATTTAGAAATTAAAAACAATTTACATTATTTTGTTACTATGCTATATCATTCACTATTTTTTTTATAATATTAGTTTACATGAAAACGATTTAGCCCTCGTACTTGATAAACTGTTAAACACATTTGATTAAAACAAAATAATAAAACTGCATATAGAATGATAATGAAATGATAAATTAATCTATTTGTGTTATCTTTAAAATCTGATCTTATGTATTAATTGCATCAAATGTAAGGTGGAAATGGACTTGTTATAAGTTCGCGTATAATAGTACGTCAAAGTATAATTGGTTGTCTGTAAATTAATCTGTATGATGTTTTTACATTTCGCCAGGAATTGTTCACTTATATGGAGATAATAATGTTGTTATTACAGTATATATGGTAATATGTAAATGTATGATAATATTTATGGAGAAGTCATGGTCTTTAAGTGAGCTTCCACAGATTACCTACTGTGATGTAAATACAGGGAGGGGTTCATTACATGCCACGCCTGCCTTGACACGACTGTGGAATAGCCAAAACTACTTGCGAAGGAACGGTGACTGCGTTTTTGGTTTTAAAGTTTCAGGTATGATCTGTTGTCGGAAATCGAACCCAAAACCTTCCGCTCTACAAATATATAACCGCAAATGTTCTAGGCAACTCTGCAGTCGTGAATTACACATTGTAACTCAACAGAAGGAAGTGTATATACTCTCAACAAATGCTATTAAATCATCTTGAAGCACTATGAATAAAGACCTTGCAGTAATAATGAACATATCTTACTTTGATAGTAGTTTATACGCCATGATATTCACTTAGGGTGAATGTGTTTATTTCATTTTTTCTTTCGTATTTTACATTCTATCAACCAAAAATAAAATGGGATTAATCCGTTACGTAACACCTTCGTCAATTAATTCAGCAGAATGGTATCTCTTGTGAGATATATTATAGGTCTCGGGAGGATAACATTATCAAAGCAATGCAAATAAAAGTGCGAGAGAAACAGGCGAACAAAACGAAGATTTTGATGGAATTAGAACTATGTGTAGGTGTACAATCTATTTTAATTTACAAACGAATTGTGAACAAAAACATTGTAAAAGACGAAGGGGATGTTCAACCGTCTCTGAAACGTCAAATATATTTGTAGTTTGATTATGACATTATATTCGTACGTAAATTGATACATGTCTAAACCTATCTCAGTAAACGATCGGCATACAATATACTTGTTGGCATATTAGATATTCATTAGCAAAGCACAAACAAATCCGAATGTCAAATATCCGAATACAATACATGTAGGAATGTAGGGATGACATTGTCCTATGTAATTTAACTAAAGCTTTATCGATTGCTAATTAACCTATTGCAAGAAAATATCGTGTAAATTAACTTTACATCCACTCAAAATGAAGATATATCAAAATGATATAACGTAGATATTAATTATAGATCTGTTGGTTTAAAGATTCAGAGGATACCCTTATGTAAGTGACCACTTGCCGTAATCCACAGGTTCGCATTTAAAGTGGCATTAGCTGTGATTACCAAAAAGTTATTTCGAATTTGTTCGAACTTGCGCTGACACGAGTAGAAGTGTTCTAACCTCTCTCCACAGAGGCCCTACAAATAAGGTAATGTATAAGTTGAGCCACTGTAATACAAGTCCAATTTCACGTCTATCTCGGCAATAAAGAATTAGGATATGTAATACTCAGATTAGATATTTAACTAACGCTCTGTCCAACCATAATTACACCGAGTTTCAATACATATAGCAGATGACACACACACACACACACACACACACACACACACACACACACACACACACACACACACACACACACACACACACACACACACACACATATATATATATATATATATATATATATTCCATTTTACAAAATTTATTACCAACTTCTCCGAATGTCCAGTCTAGGATAACATAAGTATATAATATACATAATACAGATTTGTTATAAATTCTTATCATAGATCTTATAGTTATAAAGTTTATTGTTCCTATACTTATAATATAACATTGATCCTATAGTTACAATTTAATATTGATCCTATAGTTATAATTTAATATTGATCCTATAGTTATAATTTAATATTGATCATATAGTTATAATTTAACCTTGATCCTATAGTTATAATTTAATATTGATCCTACAGTTATAATGTAACCTTGATCCTATTGTTATAATTTAACATTGATCCTATAGTTATAATTCAACATTGATCCTATAGTTATAATTTAACATTGATCCTATATTCATAATTTAACATTAACTTAAAGTGATACATTTGTTTGTTTGCATAGGAGTGTAAAAGATCGATAGAACTCCTAAACTCTACTAACCCTGCGGTTACCAGCGATAATGCATTTTGGAAAAAAAATATGTATAAAACAAATGTACAAAGTGATAATCGGTAGATTCACATTCCCGCAACCAAATATGATTCACATGGATAATATCATATATTGATTGCCCTGGTTGCAGCTTTGCCCTCGGGAAATATGACTTGCAACATCAATAAATTATTTATTTTACCGATATGAAAAACTCAAAAAGTAAACAATTACCATTAATATTTCAAGTACATTTTATTCAAAGCAACAACATGTTCCAAGACATTTATGAAAAAACTTCATTTTGAAGATCCATAGTGTTTCGTATCAAGAACGATATCTCTAGTGGGGTTCCGAATGGGAGGAAATTTGACAGGGAAATGGAGCACGTGAGGGAGAATTGATGTTTCTGGTCACGTGAATACGCTTGTCCAATAACGATTAAGAATCTAACATTGAGGTATAATAATAAACAAACCGGACATTTTGAAAATCTAGATGTGGGATCTGGTGACATGGTGAGTAAGTATCTCCTGTCGAACAACAGGCCCAAACTGTTTGTGTTTACACTCCTGCAATTGATTACAAACGAAATACCGAGATAAAAAATGTTGAAATCTTAAATTGTAATAACATTAATATAGACAAATACCAATTTCGAAACGATTGATGATAATTATGTAATCACGTAAAAGAACAACTATGCAATTATCAGTAAGGAATGGTGTGATTAATAATTTAAACAATTACAGATGTTTTTTGTATACTTTATTTACCACTTTAAAGGTGCATTAGCTGTTTTTTTTCAAAATTTTTCTTTACATTTTTGCTCTATTTTGATTGATATACAATAACAAAAAGGAGGTATACACAGGCATAAACATTCTTAAATTCCTACATATTTTTTGAAAAGGGCTTCAGAAACCCAGGTTTGATACTTTTTCAGTTGCAATTGATTAACTCAACAATACTATTTGTATATGAATACCGCACTGGACCTGACCTTATTTTCACTAAATATATAAGAATATAATACATTTTATGCTTGTGTATAGCTCTTATCTGTTATTATACATCAAGTACAGGTAGTAAAAATAGATAAAAATCGAAATGTTGTTTATATATCAAAACAGCTAATGCTCTTTTAACTATGATATGTAAGTAAAACACTACAACATTCTATAGCAATTACCTACATTACGTGTAATTGACAATAATTACACAATCTATTCCCTATATCTAGTGTTTTCAAGTGATGCAGTGATTTTTGAAGAATAATTATTAACACACTTTTACAACAGTCGAACCGATAAACTTTAGGATAGCCTAGCTCATTTTGTACATGTTGTTATAGATATAGATCTTTTGACATAATTGTCAATCTGTTAAAAGGAAAATAAACACATATCATGTTTCTACAAATATTTTTTAACGACCCACTCGCCGCTATTTCTGAAACATCGCCAAATGACACATTGTGAGGCAAATCCAATGTACTAAATGAACCTAAATGACATATATATATGTGTGTGTGTGTGTGTGTCTGTGTGTGTGTGTGTGTGTGTGCATGTATCTGTACATGTGTGTGTTCCTTGTGTGTTAAAATCAACACAGTTAGCGAAATCTGCTTTTAGTCTTTGTCAACTGCGCAATTACTTTTCAGCGCCTCCACCACTCACCAATCAACTCACCGATTTTCTCTTGATTGAACATAGACCTAAGCATTTTCGCGTCGGTGATTTCTTATTGTTTCTTGTTAATCGTACTCATAGTAATACCAAACAAAAGTCAATGAAATATATTTATTCAAGTCCAATAAGCTTCAAGACAGTCTTCTGATTTTATGAGTCATCGCATTGAATGGCAGACGACAAATTTCTTTACACATTTGAGTGGGTATGTATTGTTTATCGGGTGTTTCATCAGTTTGAAAGGTCGTGATATGTTTTATTCTGTTCCATGATATGTTGTCTATACGTTGCGTTTGCAGTTTATATGTCTATTCTGTTTATCAATGAATACGATGCCTTTCAGCACATTTATTTGTTTCTCTGATGCCGAGAATTATGGGAAAATTAATTTACAAAAACGTCATAACCTAGCTATAGGATGTCTCGCATGTTATGTGAATTCCACAGCATTATGTAAAGTCCAAAAATTAATCAATTTTAACTAAACAGATTAAACATAAGATAAAGCGCCTAGTGAGCAGTCAGTGGTGACGAAAAAAGCTGCCTCATTGATTTGAAGTCCGATTTATGGTGGCGCACTTGATATTTATATAGTCTCGATTGATTAAGCAAAATTACTGTAACATATTGATGAATCAGTAACTGTGTATTTCCCGCTGTACCGTATAGCCGGCATTGACCTGAAATACTTTTCTAGGAAAAGACACACCAGATAACCGCTTTATTCCCGTACAACCCCAATATATTATAAATGATTGTGATTTTTAAGTTTTCCCTAATACAGATTTGTAAATTCGAACGTCTGTCTAAATATTATAAACACAATACCAAAGGTACAATGCTCGAGACGATCGTTTCTGTCAATAAGACTTCATCAGCTGAGCTCCGATTTGAAATAGATTTTCTAAAGAGAAAGTGGTATCAGACAAGGTCTAACTATCTAACAATATTGCTCTGTAAATTCTGTCAGAAAAGCATGAGCATAGTCCTGTATTAAAATGTACGATGAAAATACAATGTACTATAGCGATCCCTATCATTTTGCAACACCATCACTTTTCTGAGAGAACGCGATATTTCCTTCTAGATGGAGTGAATTACGTACCAGATTACTATATGAAAACTGCAGTCGGTTTCGTAAAGTTGCCTAAGTTAATTTATTTTTAATCAACGTGTCCTATGACATATGTGTAATTTTTTTTGTAAGTAATTACTATATGCATCATGACTCTGGGGGGTAGTTTCGTAATTACTTACAAAAAAAATTACACATATGTCATACAGGTAGTTGTCCTAAAGTTATAAATTATATAATTATCAAAATGTTAATAAACATAATTTATATTTTTATAAATCATTTTATTCGAAAATTTTATAAATTTGAAATGTGTACAAAAATTTCTTTTATTTTAATCATACGACAAAGATCTAAAATTACAGATCACAAAAACATAATTTTATTTTACCATAAAAATTTTATGAGCATTTTAATGAGTCATTTGAAATTTGGCATTAGTCTTTGTTTCATAAACGACGCTTTCGCTGAACACCTTCCGTCTAGAAATAACAATAGGGATTACATTATTAGAAAGTCAATATTTACATACAAACTGTATATGTTCATGAACTTCATGGTTACAAATGTTGGTTAATAGTAATTGTTTTATCCTTTGTTTTCACTGTGTTTTAAAATAACTCAATTTAAAGAAGATATGCTATTTTTATAGGGATCTTAAGTACTCTTCTGATAGGTATATAGATATAGGAATTATATAGGGGTTAAGTAATTGGGTTAAAATACAGAAAGTTGCTCTGAAGAGTAAAAACTATTTTTTCAATGTATTTTACTTTGCAGAGAAAACTAGTTATCCCTTTACAAATCACAATTATGTTGTTAGTTGTTCCATAACCATAGTTGTCATTTACAATCAATTCAAGCTTGTATATATTTAATCGGCGTTTCAAGTCAAAAATAAAGTAATTTTCGATGTTGCAGAGATCCAGAGGTAATAAATTTTCTTTTATTTTACCGCTGAGCGTTTCAAGGTTTGTAGAAATATGATTAATAGGAAACATTATATGATTCCAAATGTGTTAAGTAACTAAGAAGACTCAAGACGATGTCAAAAAGTCAATACTTTTATTACTGCACCCAAATATGGATACGTTTTCATATAATTTAAATGTTTTTTTGATCCACTAAAACAAAGAAACTATTTTTACTGTGGTATTTCACCCATAACCATAGCAATTCAAGCATAACGGGGGAGGAACCGGGGGGGATTACTGGGGGGGGGGGGGGGGGGGGGGGTCTTTTTTTTTTTCTCATTTCGTGAGGTTCTGTACTTATTAAATATTTATCAAGAGACCGGGAATTTATGGTCTGAAATGTAAGGTAGTCTTTAGGTGAGATGTCACTGTACTGAACGCTCTGCGAAGCGCTGATTTAAGAATAAGTCTTGTATTCTAATTCTTAATGGTGGCCAATTTATGTTTTGGTCATATGATTTTAAACGAATTGCATGCATTTACGTTTGATGGTAGATATTTTCATAGAACCAACTGCATCGGAATCTAACACTTGTAAAGAACAGTAAGAGTTTGTAATTGACATCTCGGTATCACCGGGGCTTCGATGATTACAAAGTTTAAAACGCGAAGCATATATTTTTAGTCTCATTCACGCACTTAAATTACAAATGATAAAATAATTATGATTATTAAACGCGTCATTAGCATCACAACGTGTAATAACATACATTAGATTACAACACACGTCTATCAATTATAGAACACAGAACTATTTTTGTCACGGAGTAGTGATACATATATTCCTTGACGATCATTCATAACTGCTTCTTCCGGAAGCTGGCGTTAATATTTTCTGATTTATTTAGTATGAATGTCATGTATCACTGAGCATACGCCTAAAAACAATGGTACGAAAGTTCACTTTTAGTATCTTGTACGGATATGTACTAAACAACATACTAATACGGCGACTTAAGACAATCATGGGATGAATAAGAACGTGCAATCTTTTATCAGTTATGTATCACGGATTTATATAGTTTTGAAAATGAGTGATAGTTTGATATTATATTGATACAAGTATTTATTTGGTTGATTATATTTTAAAGGAGATGACCATCAGAGAAATATGTATTTAATCTTTGTAAATCAAGAAACGAGAGGTTAAAAATGTTTCTTTGCTTTTTGTTGCTTTTTACACCCTGCCAAGAATTGTTCATTGATATGTAGATGTCACCAGTTTTAGGTGAAATGCAATACATTTTGACCAGTGAAAGTTAGATTGATACCAGTGCAGTGATGTTTCCAAGCGTGACAGGGGACCTTCGTTTTAAGTCCCCACAAAAAACAAACAAAAACACCAAAACACGTGCTTTTCGTTTCATCTGCCGAACGCGTCGCGATAATACGGTCTCTACCATTGTAAAAAAAGTCTTTGATCTGACTATGTACCAGGAATCGAACCTGCACCTTCCACTTGTCAGTTGAATATTGTTCCACTAGACAACTGCAATTGATCGATCAATATGTTATCAAACACGTAACTTCGAATATATGTTTATGGTGATGAAATTATCAACATAACATAAATCATTGGTTTACCTCCGGTGTGTCAAATTTACAATTGCAAATGATTTGAATCATGTGTCTTACCTTGATCAATTATATAAGGTGAGTAATATGCAACGTGATATGATTAATACCAATCATCACACTGGAATTAAGTGTACAAATATTTTATAAGAGACTTTACTTATATCTGATTAGGAAGTGCCAATGTTTATTCGAAACTTCAAGTCCATTAGTATGCGACAAATTAGATATAACAACGGTAAAATACACGAAGATCATTTGTGAATACCAGTGGGATGGGACCAGGTGTCCGACAGGAGTCAGTGTCCCTTGTTTGCATGTCCAACCTATCGCAAATGTTTCACTGAAACCTCTCGGGGTCGGAGAAAGTTTAAGTTCGGTGAAAAGGTATATATAATAACGGTCCTAACACGAAGAACAATTGCGAATCCCAAACGGAATGGGACCAGGTGTCCGAAAGGAGTCAGCGTGCTCTGCTGGCATGGCATACCAGTGGCAACATCCACTCAAGAATCTTTCACTCATATGGAGACGTCACCAAATGCCGGTGAATGGCTTCAAATCTTGGCCTATTCTCGGCACTTACGGGCATTGAGCAGTGAGATTTCTTTAACATGACGACACCTACTGTGACACGGGACCTCGGTTTTTACTGTCTCATCGGAAGGACAAAAAATAACCTGCCGCCAGAGGGACTCAAACTCACGACCTCACGATCAAGAGTCGAACGCGCCACCGACTGATCCAGACCGGCTCTTCAGCTAAGAGAGGGACACAATTGGTACCAACTGGAATACAGTACACTACAAAGTTCAGCATCTTAATGATATCGTCTACAGTGTATATGTATTTAGACAAGTGTTTTGTATAGGAATATTGGCATTCCACTTAGTATTAACCTTCTGACAATGACTTAAAATAGCAAATGTTGAAATAAATACTCTTGAAATAGCTATAGATGATATCAACTCTCGTTGATGATGTAACTTATCCTTCTATAAAACATACATCATTTCTCGTTTCGATTTTTCGATTAAATACGAATATCTAATCTTAATTTTGCATCTTGAATGAACGATTTTTGAACAGTAGATCATCGGAGCTATACTTGAACATCTACGATATGAGTGTCACACGTTTAGCTATGTTTTACTATCAGGAGTTTAATAAAAGAATATTGGAAAATAAAGAAGAGCTGTAACCGCCTTTAGTTATAACATTGACCTTATCATCTAACAAATTTGAGCATTTATATTTTATATGGTTCTGTTTATATTAATCAATTAATTATGAAGAAAAATAAGAAATGTCAATAATGAATTTGAACCATTTAAGTCCAATGACACTGCGGTAGCTGAAAGGTAAAACTGTCTTTGCCTTTCACAAAAATCCATATATAGCCCACTGTTTCTGGAGCTTGGTGACTGGTAATCCAGAAATAGTGAGCATTCCGTGGATCTCATTTAGCTCATCAGCCCCTAAAGACACATTTGGACTGGTCTAAATCATTGATTCATAAACTAGTCCATTGTTTTTCAGGGGATGGACAACAGTTCAACTCACCAGTCAAAATACAAAATTGCACGTGTCAGTCATGGTGAGGTCATTCATAACTGACTAGATAAATCATGGGGTTACACAATTGAACCTTCTGAAATGTGTGAGGAAGAACGCCCCAGGAAGAACCACGAACGACAACTCCTGGAAATATTTAGTGGTGAAATATCGCTCTTAATGTGACACATCTCGTAATTAACTCTTTACTCCATAGCCAGGTGGAGCTGTTCTGGGACGTACAAAATCCTGACTTTTAACGCATCAGTAAATGTTTGAAAACAAAAACAACTTTCAAACCTGTTTTGCAATGAAGAACAGGGACACAAGGAACTTTGGAATCAAGAATAACCAACGCGAATAATTTACTTGCCAGTAGCCAGCAAAGCGATCCGAGGCATTCCATAATTGACTTAGATTAGCTCAGGGAGTAACTATAGGCCCGTTTGTTTTGATTATTAACCATTAACCTGGTTTGAAACATTTTTATTTTTCAATGTTTTTAATCGGCTTGGTTTAAACCATGCGGTTAAATGATTAAAGAAAATCTTAATCGCGATCCAAAGCACGGTTAAAAAGAGTTATTTTTAATGGAGGAATACCATTGTCAGTGTCCTTCGAAGTGACCCATACCTCTAATTACCTAGACTGGCGAAAGTGACTACCATTTGGTTTACTTGCAAATGTTTAAGACGGACGCCGGGGACCTTGAGTCACTAACACCAGTACTTTATAACGGTTTAATATCCTGCCGAATGACCCAAAACTGATCACCAATTCAATCTAGACCAGTTTATCAGATTACCATATTGAATAAGTTGCATGGATAACGGCTGTACAACGGGAAATATAAATGGTCTATGTTAGTCATAATGTGAAAGGTTTCAGCTACCACTAGCAGACAAGTTAATTTAAACCTTGTCATTAGATAACAGATTTTTTACTTTACTTTTCTACGAAAAGTATGTTCTGTATGTACATGTGTATGCCAATCGTCACGAGAGCACAATGCATTCGGTATTTTGTTCTTTTTAACTAATATTGTATTTATTTAAAATCACGGAAACAAGCTGGAATCAATGCAGAATAACAGTGAACATACAGTACAATCGTTTGGTGTTCACCAAGAAAGTATACAATATTTTTATATTTATTACATTTTTTATTAAATTTATCAATTAAATATGAGCTTTATTTTTCACTTTATTTTTCATAGATTTTACTGTATTTTGTTTGGCGTAATGAAAAATGTCAATGTAAACTGTGATATTTTTCATTAAGCCAATCAAAATACCATGCCAGGCCACTAATGAAAATCCTATTAATTAATTCCATCTATAATGTAATGATAATTTTCAATTCATCGTTTGATTATAAACTGACCACATTTGCTGTTCTGTTTTCATTAGGCTACAGACAGTTTACCTGTCTCCAATTAAAACCATGATGTTCGCTTGGCTAAGTTCTTTAACGCAGACAATGGCGACCTAGATTGCTATACCGAATAACAATAACAATAGGTATATGCACAAAACAATGTCTGAATGAAACACGAGTGATGCGATCAGCAATAAATAAAACCTAACAAGTCTCTATATATCACTGATGCAATTAACCTTATATAATTGACAAGAAAAAAACAAGCATAAGTAATTGGAGATATGTGTTGCATAATGTCGTTACATTTACTTAGAGTGGTACTTAATTGGTGGCTGCATACGAGTTACGATAAATAAAACTAAAATGGAGCGGGGGATGCTGGCTGCAGAAGAGCGTTATCAGTAAAAGCCAGAACCAAGAACGTACTTTTACACGTACTCTAGATATGACGTATCAAGAAGGGATTTTCGTGTGAGCTATTTATAACGCCGTATCGAAGCTAAACAAAATGACTCCACGCAGACTTGTTCTGTCTCAACTAAAACTCAGACGATATTATGTTTTAATGGAGTAGGTTTAAGTGATCAAAAGGCAGCGGCAATGTTTAATGTATCCACTATCTAGGTCAACAATTCAAACGTATTTTAAAAATTTTAATGACACTGGAGAAACAGCACAGAAAATGAACATCGAATTGGACGAACGTCATAAATTTGTCATTATGTTTGAGGCATCAAGTGATATATAGCAATCAAAATCACGGGGGCGCGGAAATCATTCTTAGAGGGTAATATTTTCCTCAAGGCTGCAGTTTTCATTGAGCAGATTATTCTCTAAAAATATTGTGTCAAAACGTTTCACAAGCCGTAGACTATCCTACATGTACAGACCATCGAGTAAATCTAGGGCCTAACTAAACTTAACTGGAAAATGTGATAAATAGAACATTTGACAATTGTTTTTGAATAACACGATTATTCGTGTTAGATACGTATTATCCTACCTTACTTTATGTAATTAACATGTTATTCAAAACAATTGTCAAATATCCTCTATATATTGATTTTGTTTAGATTTCGAACATAAACTACCAAGGTTTTAGAAATATTCAGAATATAATTTACATTGAGTTCCGGACCTAGTACGCTTGCTGCATTTACGAATCGCTTGTTGAATTAACGTCATTCTTAGGCAAGCATTAATAATCACTGTCAAACACGAATGTATGCTTCATCCTAAACAAACAACAATAACTGAAACTGATATTACCGGAATTTATAAAACGTATTAAAAAAAACACGAAATTGAATTTAAATCAAAATGTTACACTTTGTCTAATCGGAAAATGATGTCATTAACGTTGGAACATAACATTTTACAATGAGTAACATTAAGGTTGTTGCGTAGGAAAATCCAAAAATTCACAAAAATATTTGTAAATAATCCATCTTCCATGCATGCATATTGTTTTTGAAAGTTCTAAGGTTCTATATCTAAAACGTACACAAAATAGGTACCCTCTAATGAAAAACCTTCCGAAAAAGGCTAAGTTCCAGTAACTCAGAAGGTCAACAAAAATAATTGGACTTAATTCATAATAAGAGGTGCACATTTTGAATGTATATCGATTAATTCTACAAAATTTCAAGGTAATTTCAAATTAACCGCTTAGCAATACATGTTATCTGCCATTAAGTCCAATAGACAGCACACAACTTTGTTGAAGATTTAACCAGGACGAGAAGAATAACAATGGTCATTAGTTCCAGATGCTGTATGATATTTTAGAATAGATGTTAATATTTTGTAATTGATATTTACTTTCATACATACAATTTCTGAAAGCTTTATAAATTGGCATGTTGGAACAATACCAAAGCCGCGACCATGGGATGATAGTATACTAGTTAAATTATTGGTTCTATATAAATACGGATTGTACTTGTACGTACTTTAATTAACTTTAACAAAAGATATAAAACATAATATAGAAGCAGTAAATGAATGATTACAATACTGTGTTTATGTGTGTTTTGTTGTACATTCGATGGATTCCTAAAGATAATATTCCTAATAAAAATTTCCTGTAACATGTGGATATGGGACTGTTTTGTTTGTTTGTATGTTTTAGCTGTGCATATCGCCAAAGGAGATAGCCGGCTGTAGCAGTCATCGAGTTGTGCGGAATCGTCTTTTCGCGCATGTTCTTGGTCTCCGCGCAGTACCACCAGAATAAATGAAACTGTGTGCACGATATGATATAGTGCATATATGTGATGTAAATAAAAGTGTATTGAATATTCTGGTGTTGTTCATATAGATACAGTATTTTCATTTTATCATTAATTATAATAAATTGGAAGCTGTTTGTATCATTTCGCATACAAAGAGCCAGACAATCTCTAATAGTAAAACACATAGTTGTGGGTGTTATTGATCGAGAGTGCTAAGCAGAACACCGTAAAGACTTGTATGCGGAAGACATTTATGCGGAAAAAAGCTATCATGCCGGTCAAAATATTCTCAATAATAATATATAACAGGTAAAATGTGCCTGATATGTTGTTATTCGATATATTGGTAAAACAACAATTATGTTTTAACCAGTCATTTGGTGATAAAAATATGATTTTTGAACACTAAAAACGAAATTATCGGCGAGTAAAACCTGTAATTAATACAACTGAAATGTACCTTTCTTATAGCTTTTTTAACATGAAAACGGACAGATATTAGGCCTATTTTGAAATTTGGTACATGAAATATTAAGGATTTATTGTTTACATAGTTCAACTCTCAAATGGCATTGATGTTAATTATTTGAATAAGGACATGTTTTAACAACACCGTTTAGAACGTGCTGTTAAAAGTTGTAGGCGTCAAATCGAGACTTTACCGGAAAAAGCAATAATATATGATGTCATGCAGCTAACTCAAACAACAGTCAAGATAAGACGTTATGGGATTCTTAAATGTGATTTTTTGACTATTAATTAGACAATAATCCAGAGAAGGCTCTATATCTTGTAGTATAATTAAAATATACGGTCGTTGAAGCTCATATTAAACATTAATACGGAGACATTTTAAATATCGTTCGCAAGCAACGAGTCGGTCAAATACAATGAGAGGAGGTAACTGTTGAAAGAACTGATAATAATATAAATATAGATAAATTGATAAACAGAGTCAACTTAATAAAAGTATAAATAAACAAAAAAAAATGAATACATTGATGAATAAATAAATAGATAGATAAATAGATAGATACATAAATAAATATATGTATAAATAAATAGAAGATAAGCAAATAATTAGATAGGCTAAACGTATAAATGAAAATATAAATGTGTGAAAACTTCAGATAGATATAGGCCTATGTATGAATAAAGAAATAAAACAAAGTTTGAGAGAATTGATGAATCAATAACGCCAACAGAATGAATATAGGCAATATTATTACTTGTGTATTTGATAGCCCGGCATTCAGTCCTTTCAGTATTTGATTTTGTTCATTGGCAGGAGATTCAGATCTCACCTTCTGATTTTCCAGTATATATATATATATATATATATATATATATATATATATATATATATATATATATATATATATATATATATATATATATATATATATATATATATATATATATATATATATATATATATATATATATATATTAGTATCTCGTCGTCTCGAAGTTCATGGGACCACCCATATTCCTTCGAGATATCCCCAATTCGAGATAACCGAAATTTAATTAACGTTTATTTATCTATCAATCAAAATCGAGACCGGTTGTTCAACAATTTATATAACCGGAATTTCGACTCATCCGATTTCGACATAACGGGATTCCACTGTATATACATACATTGTTCGATGAAGTCATGATGATGGCGGACGGTAGCAATTTGTATTTACAGAATTATATTTATTATAATTATATTTATAAAACGAGTTTTGGGTCGTAGATTTTGATCAAATAATATGTTTGCTTTTCTCAGATCTTCGTCATTATTCCACATTTTAAAGACAGGAAACATTTAGAATTTTGTATTTCCGCAACAGCCAAAATGTTCATTGCAGGAGGTATTTCGGACATTTGGGTCCCCGATTTGTTGTTTACGGACTCTTTGGAATAATTGTGTAAAGAGTATAGAAGTCATATGTTTTGATACTGTGAATTCGAGAAAAATTGTGTGCCTTCAATTTTTCTAAAAGATGTTTAGAATTTTTTAGTATCTACATCTGATTTACAACGCTTCTGGAATAAGCAACTGTACAGTATTGTTGATTTTCTCCTTAACGGCCGTCAATATATGGGTAAGGAGCAAAGATAAAGGTTTGGTAGAACATTTGCTGCATCCTGCTATGTATCTTTGCGGATATGGGGTTGTATGAAGTTTAGGTATCCAATATAAATATGTTAGCTCAAAATCGGTATCCGTTGTAGGTATATCAAATGAGCGTAATACGGACACGTGATTCTGAAGGATCTCGTCCTTTGAAAGTGAGCTAAAAGTTCTTCTAATAATCAATTATAGTAATGTGCCTTGCAAATAAAAACTATATTATTTGAGGCTTTGTCTGCTGGTACCAGTACATATTGGTCATGTAATCTATCCAGTTCAGTTACTACTTCTGGATCACTAAATACAGAGGGATGACGTGTTTTCATATTCCCTTTAAGTTCTCGGATTATAATATATATATATATATATATATATATATATATATATATATATATATATATATATATATATATATATATATATGGATTTAGGAAAATGTATATCTGAGTGAGTTTATCTCATTTTGTTATTGTACGTAAATTTAATGTACAACATTTTTTTTAACACAGCTAATGCCCTTTTAAACTATATAACCAATAAATATATTGACTGCACTTTCTTAAACTTGTCTAGTAATGCTCAGTTAAAATTCATTAATTCTTTTTCAAATAGTGTGCCTAGCCGTTATATATCACATACCATTATTACAACTGACACTTATTAGATAGCCAAGGAATCTAGGATACAATTAATTGCGTAATATGTTCAACTCTTGTCATCTCTTTGAACATGCATTAACCTATTCCACTGATGTTGGAAATGTGGTTTTACGTATCTTACGTAACTTTGTTCGCCTAAATTCGTCTCCTGAATTGCAAACAGCTGTGCATTTGGCTAGAAGATTGTTTACGTTGTTTATGCTTGCTATTGTAAACCATTAAGTGTTTATTTTTAGAGGTAAAATGTCATACGGAGATGACATTTTTGTTGTTTATAAGACATAACATTTATATGTAAAGTTGCAAAAACTGACCAAAATAAACTTTTAAGAATTAATTGTAAGATATGAAAAAGTTTAGAGGTGACATTTAATCATCTCACATTCGTTGTGTTATAATGGACTTGAGTTTTGATTATCGATTGGTACTTCTTCAATTTTACATTACACTAATTCTTGTTTGTAATCCCTGTTTACCATTCTATGTCCTGTTTATTCTCATCTGAACCATTCTATTCCCAGTTTATACTCATCTGACACCATCTTATGTCTTGTTTATACTAATCTGACAACATTCCGTCCTGTTTATTCTTATCTGACACCATTCGATGTCATGTTTATACTCATCTGAACCATTCTATGTCCTGTTTATTCTAATCTGACATCATTCCTTGTCCCATTTATACTCATCAGACATCATTCTTTGTCCTGTTTATATTCATCTGACACCATTCTATTCCATATTTATACTCATCTGACACCATTCTATTTCTGTTTATACTAATCTAACATCATTCTTTGTCCTGTTTATACTCAGCTGATAACATTCTATTTCTGTTTATATTCATCTAACACCATTCTTTGTCCTGTTTATACTCATCTAACACCATTCTTTGTCCTGTTTATACTCATCTGACAACATTCTATTTCTGTTTATACTCATCTGACAACATTCTATTTCTGTTTATACTCATCTGACACCATTCTTTGTCCTGTTTATACTCATCTAACACCATTCTTTGTCCTGTTTATACTCATCTGACAACATTCTATTTCTGTTTATACTTATCTGACACCATTCTTTGTCCTGTTTATACTCATCTGACAACATTCTATTTCTGTTTATACTTATCTGACACCATTCTTTGTCCTGTTTATACTCATCTAACACCATTCTTTGTCCTGTTTATACTCATCTGACAACATTCTATTTCTGTTTATACTTATCTGACACCATTCTTTGTCCTGTTTATACTCATCTAACACCATTCTTTGTCCTGTTTATACTCATCTGACAACATTCTGTTTCTTTTTTATAATCGTCCGGCAACATTCCAATCTGTTTATACTTTTCTGACCCCTATTATTTCCTGTTTATACTCAGCTGAAACCATTCTATTTCCTGTCTATACTCAACTTACATGAGTCTTTTTCCCATTTATACTCATCTGATACCATCCTTTGTCCTGTTTATATTTATCGGATACCATCCTATGTTCAGTTTAAACTCATCTGACAACATTCTTTGTCCTGTTTATAATCATCTGACAACATTCTATGTCCTGTTTATACTCCTCGTACACCATTATATTTCCTACTTATACTTATCTGACACCATTCTACTTCCTGATTATACTCACCTGGTACCATTGTAAGTCCTGTTTATACTCATCAGACACCATTCGCTGTCCTATTATACTTATCTAACACCATTCTTTTCAATGTTAATCTCATTTGACATCATTCTATTTCCTATTTATATTCATCTGACACCATTCTATTTCCTGTTTGCAATCGTCCGACAACATTCCGATCCATGTTTATACTCATCTGACACCATATTATTTTCTGTCTATACTCAAGTGACACCATTCTTTTTCCAATTCATATTCATCTGACACCATCCTATGTTCAGTTTAAACTCATCTGACACCATTCTCTGTCATGTTTATAATCATCTGACACCATTATATGTCCTGTTTATACTCATCTGACACCATTATATGTCATGTTTATAGTCATCTGACACCATTCCATTTCCTATTTATACTCATCTGACACCATTGTATATCCTGTCAATACTCATCTGACACCATTCTATTCCCTGTCTATCTCATCTGACACTATTCCCTTTACACACATGTGACACCATTCTATATCCTGTTTATACTTAATTAACACCATTCTATTTCCTATTTATACTTATCTGACACCATTCTATTTCCTGTTTATACTCATCATACACCATTCTATTTCCTGTTTGTAATCGTCCAACAACATTCCAGTCCCTGTTAATACCTATCTGACACCATTCTACTTCCTGTTTATACTCACCTGATACCATTCTAAGTTTTGTTTATACTCATCAGACACCATTCTTTGTCCTATTTATACCAATCTAACACCATTTTATTCAAGTTTTATACTCATCTGACACCATTCTATTTCCTGTTTATACTCATCTGACACCATATTATTTTTTGTCTATACTCAACTGACACCATTCTTTTTCCAATTTATATTTATCTGACTCCATCTTTTGTCCTGTTTATATTCATCTGACACCATTCTACGTTCAGTTTAAACTCATCTGACGCTATTCCATGTCATCTTTATAATCATCTGACAACATTCTATGTCATGTTTATACTCATCGGACACCATTAAAAATCTTGTTTATACTCATCTGACACCATTCTATATCATGTTTATTCTCATATGACATCACTCTATGTCCTGTGTATACTGTATTTCTATTTTCTGTCTATCTCATCTGACACCATTCTATTTCCTCTTTACACACATGTGACATCATTCTATATCCTGTTTATACTTAACTAACACCATTCTATTTCCTGTTTATACTAATGCTTAACTGACTCCATTCTATGTACATGACACCGTTTTATTTCCTATTTATACTTGACTGACAACATTTTATTTATTGTTTATACTCATCTGACAAAATTCTATTTCCTTTTTATACTCATCTGACACCATTCTATGTCCTGTTTATACTTATCTGACACCATTCTATTTCCTGTTTACACTCATCTGACACCATTCTATGTCCTCTATAAATTCATCTGACACCATTCTATTCAATGTGTAAACTCATCTGTACCATTCTATTTCCTATTTATACTATCTGACACCATTCTATTTCCTGTTTATAATCAGCTGACCCCATATTATTTTCTGTCTATACTCAACTGACACCATTTGTTTCACTTTATATTCATCTGACTCCATTTTATGTTCAGTTTAAACTCATCTGATACCATTCTCTGTCATCTTTATAATCATCTGACAACATTCTATGTCATGTTTATACTCATCGGACACCTTTATATATGTCTTGTTTATAGTCATCTGACACCATTCCATTTCCTGTTTATACTCATCTGACACCTTTCTATGTCCTGTTTATACTCATCTGACACCATTCTGTGTCCTCTATATATTCATCTCACAACATTCTATATCCTGTTTATATCTATCTGACACCATTCTATTTCCTGTTTATACTCATCTGACAACATTCTATGTCCCCTATATATTCATCTGACAATATTCTATGTCCAGTTTATACTTCTCTAACATCATTCTATATACTGTTTATACTTAACTAACACCATTCTATTTCCTGTTTATACTCATCTGACACCATTCTGTGTCCTCTATATATTCATCTGACAATATTCTATGTCCAGTTTATACTTCTCTAACATCATTCTATTTCCTGTTTATGCTTATGCTTAACTGACTCCATTCTATGTACATGACACCATTTTATTTCCTGTCTATACTTGACTGACAACATTCTATTTCTTGTTTATACTCATCTGAGACCATTCTATGTCATTTTTATACTCATTTTACACCATTCTATGTCCTGTTTATACTTATCTGACACCATTTTTATTCCCTGTTTATACTAATCTGACACCATTCCATTTCCAATTTATACTCAACTGACACCATTCTGTGTCCTCTATATATTCATCTGACAACATTCTATGTCCTGTTTATACTTATCTGACACCAGTTTATGTCCTGTGTATACTCATCTGACACCATTCTATTTCCTGTTTATACTCATCTGACAACATTTTATGTCCTGTTTATATTCATCTGACACCATTCTATGTCTTGTTTATACCCATCTGACACCATTCTATTTTCTGTTTATACTCATCTGACACCATTCTATCTCCTGTTCATGGTTATTTGACACCATTCTACTTTCTGAGTATAATCCGACATCTTAAACTTAAATCTCACATATCAAAGTATTAATTTTTCGGATATCCAGGATACAGATATAATTCTTGTGAACATTGGATAAACATGAACATGGAAATCCAGAGGTTGGAACAGGTGCCACGGAGTAGTAATCATCCCCTGTTGACCGGTCACACCCGCCGGGAGTCACAATAGGTAAACACCGCTACGGAACAGGTAGCATTTCATTAAGTGAAATATTGTGAACATAATGTCAAAATTATACAGATCAAGACGATCTTTGCGGTCAATTAGACTTTCTTAGTTGAGTTCAAATCTTAAATAAATATTCTTAATGTAAAATGGTATAATACAAGGCCAAATATTAAATCGAATTGCACAGCGAAATATGTTTAAGAGTAACCACTGTAAAAAGATGACTATTTCAGCTTCTGAATAATTTAGAATTTAAATGGTGTTATCAGTGCCAAATATCACTTTGGTATAAGATTATCAGCTGGTACAGAAATACCAGGTAATAGGTTTAGGTATAACCTCGGGGACTCAAACGAACCACCATCAGTGGCAAGGACCTAGTGCTTATAAATTTTATAAACATAATACCAAAGTTATAATGCTCAAGACAATCGTTTGTGTCAATAAGACTTCGTTACCACCAGTAGTTGCAAGCACCTAGTTATGATGCTCATAATTATTCATAATTATTGACTCAACTTTTCTATTCATTTTCAAAGATAAAAAAGTATTGTTTAACCTTTATATTTTACATAGTGGGCGATGGAAAGTAGTAAGAAATTCCGACTTACATTATGGAACGGTGGTAAATATTGTAAGTGAATGGTCGTATTTGGTAATTGTAAAGTTTTCGACCTTTTATGAAACGATGCCCTGGTCTCCACCCATTACAGATACATTGTCTATTAGAAATTTCAGCATCCTTCTTATATCAACGTCAGAGAATTTATGTGTTGGACCAGGGTGATTGTGGACGATATAGTTATTTTGATAACCTATGACTAGATATTTAAATGTTGGGTGCAACTGTTAGTATAAAATAAAATAAGTTGTAAATGTTGTCAAAGGTATCTCCTTTAATTGTCCCTGTGGAATCGTTGTGAAAAGAGTAGAACAGTTGTATGTTATGTTTTGATACTCGAGAACAAATGGTGTGTCTTTAAATTTTGTAGGAGATGTTAAGAATTCTGAAGTATCCACATCTGATTTACACCGTTTTTGGAGTAAGAAACAATACAGTGTTGCTGAAGTTTCTCCTTGACTGTTGTAATTAGACATAAAAATAAAGGTTTGGTGGAACGCTTGCTTGACCCTGCAATGTGCCCTTGTTTATATAGGGTTTTGTGAAGTTTAGGTATCTAATATAAATACGATAACTCAAAATCAATATTGGTAGAAGGTAAATCCAAAGAGCGTAATACTGACACATAATTTCGAAGGATTTCGTCCTTTGGAGGTATTGAAAGTGAGCTTCGTAGTGTTCTTCAATATGTACATTACGTTTGTTTATTTCAATGGTGTTTTCGCCACATTAGTCCTGGCAATAATGGAACTATTATCCCGATTAGAAGGTCCCTTGGAAAATGATAATCGGTCTCCCATAGGTAAACTATTTTCCCACAAAATCAGATGGATGTATGTCCCAGCCAACCTGTGAAGTGTATTTTTGCAAATATTTCGTAAAAAATGTTGTATGGGAACATTATCCATACAGTCATTAAATATGACCAGAGTCATAAACGCTTACCCCCCACTGATTACATTTCAAGCAATCTTAAATAATCGCAAATTACTAAATTCAATTTATTATCTTTCTTGGAAGTGAAACCTGGTTTTTACAACGTTCCTGTGTGCAAATCAACGGAGGAGTCAATTCACGTGCAGGGGATATTTCACCAGCTTTTTCAATCCAGTGTCTATAGTAATTTTCGAATAATGATATGTATGCATCAATGTATATAAATAAATAGACAGTTACAATGAAAATCAACAATAACAATGTCTGAAAAGCAAAACGGGTTCAACTAGGATCTCGAGTATTGGATGGTCTCCTTTATATTTGAATGTAGAAATGATTACGACTCTGACCTTCTTTAGATAAAATAGCAAGTTTATTGATGATTTGATAGTTTTTTTTTCATGTAAACTTTAAAATAAAACACTTTCCAGGTTTGCCGGGGCATGAAGTAGGTTCCCAGTGGTATACGAGCCAATCCAGACAACAAGTAATTACTTCGTGGTATAAAGTGCAAAGACACAGAGACTCATCGAGGTACTATATGAAAATGCTTTTTTATGAGTCATCTTGGTATTAAAATAATATTTATTCCAATTGACAATATAAAATAAAGACTTATCATGCAACCTATACTTATACTGCTTACATTCTCTATCACCATGGTAATCGTTACATTCAGGTGTCAAAATATTTGGGTACCGGCAAATTCGGATGCTGGTGCCATATAAAAAAACAAATCCTCCCCAATGAAAATATTCCCCCTGAACTTTTGCTTCATAGACAAGCTTCACCCTATTTTTTACGCCACACTCACTTTTTTCAGTTATATGTTGGCGGCCAGTTTTAATAGAAGAGGAGAAAACCCGGTTACAATGTTCCCGGGAAGAGACCAGCGGCCCTCCGTAAGTACACTGGCATACTTCCCCACGAAAATCAGCTTAGGCACCAGTGTAACTGACAGGAAGTGAAAGACTTAATGGTTCAAAACCCGACAATCTAACTACTCGTCCACTGTGCCCTCATCTCTGTATAGAGAACTTTCCTCACATGACCCTTATAGGTTCGACTTTTATGTCGTCTATAGATAAATCTTTTGTTTTCAAACTATGACTTGGGATTATGAATACATGCGATGTCAAAACAAAGAGTGCGATTCGCACAATTCTCTGTGAGAGATAATATCGATATCAAATGTCTTAGTAACTGCAAATAATTTTCTTTTTGTATCATTATGTTTTTTTAAAAAGGCAAACATTCCTTTGGTGAATCTAAAACTCAGATCAATCGAATATATATTCAACTCTATTATCAATATATATTCCATGGCACCTGATCCCACCTCTTGGTTTCCAGAGGTCCGTGTTTGTCCATGTTTACCGGATTTGTATCTATGTCCTGGACATCCTATTGATTTATACTTTGGTATCTGAATTTTTTATACTCTTAGAATATTTCGCGTCCAAGCAAAGGGTAAAATCTTAGAATTACCGAAAATGTATATCTATTTGACATTGATCCCCAATATGTACTTAATCTAAATATAGCATGACTTACAAATAAAATAGAAGTTTTAGGGTCTAGTTTTGATAATTTCTGTAGTACAGATATTGTAACAATCAAACTATATGAGGACGTCGCTTATGAATTCAAACTGGTCAATAGTTTCCAGTGGACATTTTCTACATAAACAACATCTGAAAGGAGGATACTTTCTATGTAGTATTCCTTCCAAAGGAGATTTTTGTGTAAAGCTAGGGTTTTCTGAGTGAAAGTTTTATTTATAGAAATATTTCACTTCTGTGATGAGAAAGAAGATAAAGATACATTCTAGAATTTCAATAAATTGGTATATTTTTTAAACAGCATTGGTATAACAAATTAAACTCTAGTGATCTAAATATGATACGGATCGTCTTGTATACACAGGCCGAGTGTGCAATTAATTTTCATTTCTAAATTGAAATATGTAAGATATATGCGTATTTTTATGTTAGAAAAGAAGTCGTATTCTTGAGATATTGGTCCGATGTTTGATACAACAGATAAAATTATTATTTCGATGTTTGTGAATGCCAAGAAGTTATCATTATGTTTATAATACACGGGACATCAAATATACCAATATCCATTATTGAAACATAAAAAATGTATTCAAATTCCATTACTCATACGTTACACAATTTTTGTCTAGATTTTGTTGTGATTGTCGCGACTACGCCATTTATATATCATTTTACTACAAAATCAGTGCATGTGCTTGTAACATAATATAGGAAAATGTCAAGGGATCCAAACAATGTTTTCATTGTAGTTTTTTTTTTCTTTGATTTGTGTTTTACGCCAAACTAAATAATGGAACTAATTCATGTACCACGTGATACCCGATATCGTTTGTGCGGGAATATTGTATCTATTAGTAATGGAATGACGCTAGCAGACGATATTCTATCAGTAACGTCATTTCAGCGGGAATATCACGTAGAGTTACGTTCCATTACCATTGGAGATACTACCGCAAAGACATAATCGGTTATCACGTGGTACATGAATCAGTCCCATTTTTCAGTTAAATGGTGGTGACCAAATTTAAAATTTTGGGAAGGGACTACAGTACTTCTGCAAATAAACAGGCAAACTGTTTCATAAAAAATAAGTTAAGGTTCTAGTAGGGCTCAAACCTACGCTGAACAGAATTAAGTTACTTCATGGTTTAAAGCGCCGGTGCTGTTATTGTAGGTAAATTGTTCTCCCACCACTTCGTAATCACTGTACGGGTTGATCATTCATGTCTCTTACTTTTCAAACAATAGTGACGTCACTAGAAGTCTTATTCTTGTTTAATTAGCCCGTGAAACAAGCATCCTTTGTGAATGAACAGATTCTTGATGTAGTAATATGAAGTTCAAACAAACCACTATGTATATACATTAACAAAACAGAAAATTTTAATTACGTATGCAATGAATACAGAGAGACATGTTTTTAACATATTTACCGTACCATGTTACGGGCAGTACGCCAAGAACAACAAAAGTAAGTTTCAAAGAAAAATAAACTTCGGTAAAAATCTTTGTTATGTAAATGCAATTAATGAATTTAATTTTATTAATGTGGTATATTATATGAGATATGTTATCCTCTATTTTTCATCAAAGACCTGCTATTCATTAAAAAAAAACATGAAATTAGAACCAGATTACTAATAAAGTGAAACTTGTATGTAATGAAATCCTTAGGGACACAAGAGAGGTGGTCTTTACATAAAGGTTGATTTATACACGGGTGGTTGCTAAAGCAGATGTTACTGTATTAATGCTATTATACGTAGTTGCAAGATTTGAAATTTATATGGACTCAACCAGCGATAAATACATACAACATATGTTTACCCTGTTATTAATTCATTGAAAATTAAATAAACATAATACCAAAGTTATAGTTTTGCAAAACAAAGATCAAAACAAATGCTCAAAACGGTCGTTTCTGCCAGTAAGACTTAATCAGTTCAGCTCGAATCTAAAATAGATGTAGACCTTGAAACAAAAAGTGATACCATACAAGACCATCAAATAACCTAAATGTATTATAAAATCCATATAACCTAGCGGATGGAGTTTTGTGAACCCTTTTCTGACCTGGGCGAATTGTAATACTATAACATTAAAATTACACTGGCTACAGTAATTTTTCTGACTTGTTCCCATACATAAAAAAGTATCCACTGAGGAATAAAACGTTTTTTCCGCCCAGCTTGTCATAACCGAAAGGTCAGTAATTTCATCCGTATGACAATCAAAAGTTTACTCCGCTCCTCCTTTTTATGTGAATATTCGTAAATCCGTAGAAGAGAAACCACTGTAAAAAGATGACTATCTTACCTTTGGAAGAGTTTAACATTTAAACTGTGCTATCTATTCAAAATATTACTTTAGTATAAAATAACAGGCTGGTACCCAGGTACTGTCGGGGACGCAAGAGTTCTACCAGCAGTGACAGCGACGCAGGGTAAAAGAGTTCGCGGTTTTGAACGCGCCACAATGCAACAGATTTTATGTCATCAACTGCAGTCTAAAGACACATCTTAGAAACACGATTTTAAAAAATCGGAGAAACTCTTACTACCCGTTTTAAATGTAAGATATTATTTGGGTCCACTCCAGATATAAAATTCAGCGGCAAACGGCTAAATATTACTGATTACCAATACATGTATACAGATCCGTTTAAAATTCTTTTGTGTGCACCGTATGTATCCCACTGAAACACGTCTTTGCTGACATGTCTATACGTTATACGTGTACTTATCATTCTTATGATTACGTTTGCTTTTGGGTTCCATAGAACATTTGCGACGGATATTACATGCTAACAAGGGACATCGTTTTACTTCTAACTAAGTCCTTTTTCACACCAACTTTAAGTGAAGTTTAACACATTTTGATTTATGCTATGGACTGGCGCCAATGCAATGAGGGTTCCCCTCTTGTGTGCCACACATGTCTTGATACGGGGCCTCGGTTTTATAGTGATGGCGCGTTTGGTTCGCAAGCGAGATTTTCCGGATTCGATTCCCGTTTACGCGTCATACCAAAGACCAAACAAATGATATTCACAGCTCTTTCGTCAAGAAGACCGATTGATAACTGTATTGGCGTCATTCCTTACCACAGGTAAAACATTCTGGCACTTCACCTGGTTTCTAGTTAGTAATTCAACTATTATCTTGATAATGTGAGAAAAGTCGGGTTCGGAAATGTTGGGTAACTTGCGCAACAGTGATTGATAAAGGCAGTTTAACAGTATCTATGCATTTGTTGTACCCATTTACTGGATTTAAAAAACGGCAACTGCAGTCATAATCTGGATAGGCGACAGTGTGATTTGATGCGCTAGCAAACCCATATGCTTGGTAATCTAATAATTTCGACGACATGTGACTGATAGAGTGATGGGAACACCCGAACAATTTACCTAACTAAAAGCCATGTTGCACAGTTAAGAAAAAGCGAAGAAGTCTCCATACAGCCCCCTAGTTTACTTTATACTGAAGTTTTACACTGTAGTATAGAGCGAGTTTATATACTTTAGAAACAGTTGTGGTATTTAATTGTTGTGGAGAGCTGGGTTATATACTGTATTAGATATACCAGTTGCATCACATGCCATCTACTAGAGATACAGATATAAAGTGGATGGTTGGGTGCTCAGTACTGGGGATATACAAAATAGCTAACTAAGAACAGGAGCGTTATGATAGAATCATGCACTGTTGTGTACAGCGCCTAGTGGACAGAAGCTACATTACTGAGTCAATAGATGGGAGACTATAACCACTTCGTACATAGTTAAAAACTATTGTATATTTTGTGAATAGTAGTTTAATAGCTTACTAGGTTTAACAATGTTTATAGTTCATATAAATATATAACTAGAGTACTTCAGGGGCCTGTTTCACGAGAGGTATCAAGTCAAAGACTTAATCATAGGAACAAACTTTTGACTTGCGACCGTTTTGCAAAGAATTAGGATTTGTGACCTACAACAAATGCAGATAGGGGCTTAATGACAATCCAAAAAAAGAGCGTAGACTTAGGTTAGTTTTCATAATTTATCTTTGTAAATATAAAACATCTCAGATACCAAAATATAAATCTTTAGGATTTCCGGGACACAGATACAAATCCGGCATAAATGGACAAACACGAACCTCTGGAAACCAAGAGGTGGGATCAGATGTCATGGAGGAGTAAGCATCCCATGTTGACCGGTCACACTAGTCTCGAGTCCACAGTTAAGTCCAAATTAAATACGTGAGGAACGAATCCTCGTCACAATTGGTACAGACGTCTCAACAACCGCCAACAAAAAGGCAACTCAACATTTCACTCAGTGAAACAGAGTAATCGCAAACAATACTATTATACAGACCGTAAAATTTGCGGAACGTTGGCATCAAACGCGGTTTTCGATATCCCTGTGTCAATAATTTGTCAGTGAGTAGTTTACCTCTGTATATGAAATGTTCATATGTTAAACATGCCCTGGCATTTTGGATCCTTTGTGAAATATAAACTCCATATGCGGTTGACTGTGAGATGTTACTACTTACATGTGGACAATGGGAATGCCGCAATCGTCGCGTGTGTCGTATAGCTTAGTCGCTAATTTCCCGTCAGTGTCAATAGTAAGTAAAATGTCTTAGTGTGAAGCATGTGTTTTTTTATTCTGTTGTATCTTTAATGTCTAGTTCGCTGGAATATATCGCATTGACATATGTATGACAATTGTCATTATTAATTGACAAAACGCCGTCGATTTATCTAAATGTGAAATTAAAGGACACCGCTAGCTTTTTATTCTTTTGACTCAGTAGTTTCTGAATGAAGTATACTTCGTATGAATAAAGGAGCAAGTCAGCTAGTAAAGGAGCACAGTTGGGTCCCATAGGAATGCTGACAATTTGTTGAAAGACAAGGTCTCCCAACATTACAAATATAGTGTCTATTAAAAATTCCAGCATGTTTTTTATAGCAACTTCAGTGTATTTATGTGTTGAATCAGAGTGGTGTAGCAGGTAAATTTATTCTTAAATATTCAATATCTTATTTAGAAAAATGCGAAAATACCTGAAGACTTGAGTTTTTTTAGGATTTATAAAACGATCTGAAGTCTTGTCATAAGAACATTTTACTTACTGTGGACAAAGATGGGAAATTAACCACTAGACTAAACTACAAACTAGACTATTTCGGCTTTCCCATCGCAAATTGTCCACACTTAAGTATTTATAACCCATAATCAAATACGTATGGCGTTTACATTTCACAAATGATCTGATATGACATTGCGTGTTCAACATATGAAGATTTCATATACAGAGATAAACTACTCACTGACAAATTATTAACACAAAGATATCGAAAACTTCGTTTGATGCCAACGTTCCGCAAATTTTACGGTCGGCATAGTAGTCTTGTTTGCAATTACTCTGTTTCACTAGATTGAATGTTAAATTGCCTGTTCCATAGTATTTGCTGAGTGTTATGTACAGATTGTGACTAGAATTCTATCCTTACCTATATTATTTGGATTTGACTGTCGACTCACGGTGGGTGTGCCCGGTCAACAAAGGATGCATATTTCTCAATGGCACCTGATCCCAGCTCTTGATTTCCAGAAATCCTTGTTTGTTCAATTATTACCAGATTTGTATAGGTATTTTTTACATCCTTAAGATTTATACTTTGGTATCTGAGGTTTTGTATAGCAAATGACTTAAGTCTAATGACACAGGAATCACGACTTCTTGATAAAACAAATCCCTGGTTATATATATATTTTTTTCTGAAATATCCATACCCGTACACGTCGCAATAGGGAAAATGGCGTTTCTTTGTTGCAAGTGTAATTTGCACAATATTAATCACAAAATGATTTGATATAATGGGAGATAGTCAGGCGATTCTTAGAATATCCAGAAAAAACAATTCCAAGTAAAACAAAGTTGTTTATTTGGTATATTTAATGGTAGCTGTGTGGTAGGATGGGCAACACATAATTTACTTATTATCTTATATTGAAGCTAATGGGGGAATGGTGAAAGTGCAATGAACACATGTGGACAGAGATAAAAAAATGCATACGCTAGGGATATTTAGTATTTAAGCGTACATTCCTGTCTTTCTAAAATATATTAGAAAGATATCTAACAAATCGAATTTAATGTAAATGCATTCAAAGTTATGCAATTGCAAATTTTACAACAAAAAATGCCTTTGAAAATGATAATTTTACAAAACTTACTTTGTATGATGGCTCATTTAAAACATCATACCAACCTTTCAGTTGTCTTTGTTTGCATTGTGATATTGATAAAAGAATGCACATGCAATTCGTGAATTAACACAAAACATTATTGGCAGGACGTGAAGCAACAATACACACTAAATAGAACTGAAAGCTTTTATCTAAATATGTTTTAAATATCATACTTAGAACAATACTCCGTGATGTAATAAGAAATAACAGTTTAAAGTTGACAAACACAGACCTGTCGAAAGTAGGATGAAGAAGTACCAGTGGGTATTCGAAACTCCATATTCATCGGAATACGACAGATAGGTATAGCGATGGCCTCAACACGAAGAAAAATTGCAAATCCAGAACGGGATGGGATCAGGTGTCCGGAGGGAGTCAGCGTCCCCTGTTAGCATGACACAACCGTCATGAGATGGGATCAGGTGACCAGGAGAAGTGACGTTAAAATTAACGGTATTCCTCGCCTTAAATCCTAATCAAACAGGGAACATAATCACTCTTTCGAGTTCGACAATCTAGATAGAAAAGATTGGCAATAGTTAACAAAGTCATTATATTAAGTGTAAAATGCTAAATATCTATCAAGATACAATTGATATAATTAAAGTTAGTAATACAATTATTCATACATGTCTAAAATAATTTTTTCACTAAGTAATTTGAATGTGTATTTAGTATATGTAATGGACGTTAATTTTGTAGAATTGGTTTGGTAGGATGGAAAACGGTCACTGTCTGTTATTTATCTATGTACATAACAGCGATTTGCAACAGTAAACAAAGTCATAATATTAGCTGTAAAATGCTGATTGTTTATCATAACATGATTGATATAACTTGACATGATAACGTGTCTTTTATATATCGATGAAACAATTCATCAATAAGTAGTTAGAACGTGTATGATCTATATTTAATGACTGTTGATTGCGCTGTATTGATTTGGTGGGATGGACAAGGGTTATTAACAGATTGTGTATCGAAGCTAACGGGAAAACTTTGAAAGTTCAAAAACAGAGAGAGAGAGAGAGAGAGAGAGAGAGAGAGAGAGAGAGAGAGAGAGAGAGAGAGAGAGAGAGAGAGAGAGAGAGAGAGAGAGAGAGAGAGAGAGAGAGAGAGAGAGAGAGAGAGAGAGAGAGAGAGAGATTGGGCTCACTGGGAATACATGTAAAGTGAAAATAACATACCTGTATTTATCAATATATTTCAAAGAGATTCAGCACATCAAATTATACGTGTATGCATTACAAATTATGCAAGTTACTCTACAGAACAAAATACTCTTTTGAATAGGTTGATCATTTGAAACTTGTCTTCCTATATTGACTAAGTTAAAACATAGCAGTTTTTCAGTTAATGTTATGGCATGTTCGTTCTTTGTATAGTGATATTGATTAAGTTTGATTTTGAATTTTGAATAATGATTCACGCTACACGACAATTTACAGGAGAGACTCCGGTTACAATTAACCCGGGAAGAGACCAACAGCCTTCCGCTAGTAAACTAGTAAACTATCTCAAAAGAATCATCTTATATTCCAGCGGGACTTGATCCTGCTCTGACAGGAAGTGAAAGGGGAGAGCTCTAATCACTCGACCATGGAGGTCCTGTTGATTATAAAATGTACACGCAAATCATTAATAAGCACGGGGCAATATTTTGTAAAATTAAAAACAAAAATAAAGAACAGAGACTCATGGGAGCATGTAATCCTTCTTCAGGGCACGAAGTCATCACATTTACTTAGTGTTCGAGCTCAACTAACTGTTTATGATTTCAAGGTTAAAATATACAAAAATAATTCTGTAACTGGATATATTTGTATATAGACGGCATACATTTGTAAATAATGATCATTTTTTTTATCATTTGCAGAAAAGTTTTTTGTCGTTTTTGAGTACCGTACTCAACATATTTATTTATTTTTACAGGACCATCATAAGTGTGATCAAACTCAAAAGTTTTACAAACGATTAAATAGTCAAAGTTATGAAATAAAAGTCGAGCTTGAGTATTGAGTAAATTTGGTTACTTCGGGCCCTGGACTTGCTGTTGCCACACGAAAGCATACATTATTGTGAAAATGATTATAGAATGTATATGGGCTGGATTATTGGGAACAAACCTGAAACTGGACTCATGAAACTTAATACATTTTTAACAAAATATTGTTTCAAATGAGGTACACATGAACACATTCGATTTCACTGAGCAAAACAGGAAGGTTTGTATTTCAATTTCATATAGATTTTATGGTAAACCAAGTCCGTTTGTGGCGGACAGATGCAATTATCAGATGCAAGTATGAAGGGGACTGATCCAAACAATGATACCTTAAAAACAGTAGATGCAATGAAATATACATAACTAAAAGACTCCTATAAAACGGTGAACATTCTATACTGACGTCTAATGCTTGCAAATGTAACACTTGACAATATGAACATAACATTTTGGTTTATTTAGGTTAAAACATTTGAAATACACCAGCAGATC